>APFE030852340.1:8568-36646 GCA_000404065.3 Pinus taeda
TACTGCAGATGCATTGACAAAATCTGTGAGCTCTGAGAAGTTCTCTTGGTGTAGAGAAACAATGGACATTGTAGGGCTGGATAAATGACTAAGCTCCCTTATGGCCCCTTGTCGAAAAAAACAACAAGTGGGAGAATGTTGGGTTGTGTTATATTCTTTCCACGACTAGCTGATGTAGTTAACCAAGGGGTTAGAAGGGGGACGAAGCCCCCGCTTCGTGCGCCGATTGCGTAGCGGGGGGGATCACAAGGCGTTTGAGGGGTGCAGGTAACCCCACTCTATGGGGTCTGGGGCAGCACCCCAAAAAAATTTGTTTTTGGACCCTATATTAGGTTGGGCGGACCTACCTATGGTTTTGTGCATGATTTTTCGCACATGGTTTTGGATGTGATGGTTTTCGGTCCATGGTATTGGATGCTTCAGCATGTATAAATATGTATTCTAACATTGAAAGGAACATAATGAAAAATCAAGATGGTAGTCCCGGTTTTGGGATCCAGGGGAAATCTCTATGTATATGTGTTTTATGTGTTATGCTCTCGCATTGTTTATTTTTGGTGTTTTAGAATTCGTATGCAGGTAATTTCTGTATAGGGTTAAATCCTACAATATTTTGCATTCCCTTCCTTATTCAATTAACACTTTGATCTCGATAATATATTATTGATGATCTTCTTGCCTATTATACACTACTACATAGATTCAAGGAATGTTCTTAATAACATCCCCAATTGTTTGCACCTCTCGATCACTGTAAATCTGAGGCCTGACACCCTAATGTGATGGAAAATCCCCCTTGCGATGGTCTCCACCATAGGTCCAACACGTCAAAGGTTTTGTGCCATCACCTTTATTATGTTTCTTCTCAGACTAAGACTCATGTCCTCTCTTATCTACATTGAATTTCTTATGAGGTACCACATTTTCCTTGGCACTGCATCCTAATATATTCCTCGCTTCTTAGGTCATTTTCCTTTATTCTTCTCATTACCTTTACAATCACTCTTGAACCCAGGCTTGTTATTTGAATGCTCATAACAATGCTTCAACTTCGTGATGGATTCTTCCAATGACTGAGGCTCATTAACCTCAATTCAGCCCTTGAATGCTACTGAAAAACTGCTAATGAACCACTTTCTCATCCTTGAGATAAGGCACATATCTCAGCAACTCTAGAAATTTGGTTGTGCACTCTTCATTTGTAATAGAACCCATGTTGAGCTCATAGAATTACTTAGACTTTCCATCATAATATCTCTCAGACCGGTACTTCTTCCTGAAGAGTCTTTCAAACTCATCCAAAATCAACTCCTCTTCTTTGATGCCTCTCACATGCTTAACATATTCCCACCATATATCTGCTTTCCCCTTGAGACTGAAGGTAGTTACCTTGGATTTCATGCTTTCTAAATAATCATGAAATCTGAAAATTTTCTTCATCCCAAGAAGCCATGCTTCTGCATCTTCTAATTTCTTCATTTATCCATCAAATGTAGGAGCCTTAGCTTTCTTGAATTCCTCTAGAAAGTATCCCTTCTCATTTCTCATATAATGTTGTTGGTAGTGATGGCAATGATGTCTCTTAGAACTGGAGCTAGAATAAATTCCATGAGTGCTAGCCCTCCTCTTAGGTGTATGCAAGGGTATGCCACTCTTCATTGTATCATCTCTTTCCATCATTTACCCTTTCTGATACCTGCTTCCATCTACACCATTAGTCTTTTATTCTTGTCCATGACTAATTCCCATCTTTCACTGCTTCTGCAAATTTGAAAGGTTCTGGAGGATAACTACATTAACCTTGGATTCCTTTTCTTGAGCTCTAGAAAGCCTTTCCAGTGCCTTCAACTCAAAATTAATGCCTTCAAACTTCTCAATGTGTATTTTAAACCAAGAGAATGTCCTTCTCCCTTCTACTTAATTGATATCTCCCATCCTACCAATGTCTCTTCATGCCTCTATAGAGAGTCATATGAACTGTACTCAACTATTCTGCTCTTCATTTCTTGGCCTTCTATTTCCTCTAGTATGCCATTGTTAGCTAAATAAAAACATAATCAAAATCATACCTCAATGTATATCAGGGTATGTTATTGTATCTACACAGACCAATCCAAATTAGCACGATACAACATCTCAAGCATACCAAGTGATGCGTGTGGCTAGAAGGTTCCAACCGCGCGCACAAGCTTCCTCCATGTGATTTCAGCCATAATTTCTTAGTTCAGAGGGTGCGTCTAACAACCCAATTCCATATTTTCAAGGCTCACTACATGCCATCTACCCATAAAAACCAAGAAATTTCCGTAATTCAATCGAAGATGGTAATAAATCAATAATATGAATACTAAGGCAATATATTTCTTAGAATTTTCCAAACACATGCTAAACATTTCATCAAACGAATGGTAAACATAATAAGTACATGTCATGAATGCATATCTATTCATTGTCTTTTTACTTTCATTAGAGAACCATCAAGAGGCCTCAATGACCCCTCAACTAACTACAACAACACTTGTTAGCCCATGCATTCATATACCATTCAATAATTTATCAAACCATAAGCTAGATCCATAAGAAAAGAACATTATACAACAATAATGTATCATGCATATAACCAACATTTAAACATAATAAATCCTTCAAAAACCAATCATAAAATCAACATAATAACCCATACAAGTTCTCATTGATCTCAATTAGAAATAACATGTAATAACATATGCATAAATCCAACCAAGTCAGGGACTTCGACTTGCTACCCGACAATATATTAGGCTGAACCAAATCTTCCTTTCAGCCATTCACACCATTGCCATATTCCAAGCATGAATGTTGGATCACATGGGTTAGACAAAAATAGAAAAAACTAGGGCTTCCATAGGCCAAGCCACCTCAACCCTCAACCATAGTGATTTCACCTAAATTGGTCCATAAATCACTAACACCAAACAATCTTAGATGCCTCTGACTTTATTCACCATACCCAGAGGAATTTTCCTGTCTCCACCCATCCATCAAGAGTTGTAGGAGAAATCCCATCTCCACCCTTGACTCTTGGGAATTTTCCTGAGACCACCTCACCAAGATCCAAAATCTACCATCTATCTAAGCCTTAATCACAACAGGGAACCCACAATAGCAGGGCTATCTAGGAAATGGCAAGGCAAGGATAAAATGACAACAAAGCAATGAAACAACCAAATGCATGTACTATGCATTCAAATATGAGCAATGAAATCACACATGCAACTAGTTATCTACAATGTTCTCCTGTTGTTTTTTATTTTCCAACCTTCTCTTTCATTTCCCATGAATTCCTTTGCTTGCTTTCTTTTGTTCAAGTGCTTTCTCTCTCCAAGTCCAAGTTAGAATGCCTCAATGTCTAAGTGAATGTTATAATTCTCCAAGAATGCTCTAAGTATGTAAGAGTGTAAGAGTGACTAAGAGTGGATGAGATTAACTAAGACAAGCATAGCATTTTCTCCCTCTCCTTTTGTTTCCTTTTCCTTCATTTTCCTTGATTTCCCCTTGTCTTCACATTTGCGTCTCTTCATCTCCCTTTTCTCCTATTTTCCTTTATTTCTCATATTAAATTTCCATTTATTTTCTTTTTTCCTTTTCCAATACCAATGACAATTTCCATAGCCATTAATTAACTACATGTGATACCCAATTTAATGTTTTTCCCCTCCATTCAACTTGGAATATGTGACCCATGACCTTGGTTTAATTCATTTTCATGGAAAATCAACCTGGGGTTGTTACATTATTGGGTAGATCTATGTCAAATGCATTTGAGGAAATTAAAGATAAATTGAGGACTTCACCAGCCCTTAGAGATCCAAATTGGACTTTTTCCTTCCATATCCACATATGCATCAGATAAAGCAGCTAGGGAAGCACTAGGGTAACTTGAAGGTGCCATTTATTTCATTAGAAAGAATCTATCTAAGGTTGAGCTTATCTACACAGTCACTAAAAAAAACTACTATTTGTTGTATATTATTTGAACAAATTTATGCATTACGTAAATGGATATCAGGTTGTTGTACATATCGATCATGCAACAATCACATATTTGATAAAAAATCCATATGTGAATGCTCACATAATCAGGTGGTTACTATTACTACAAAAATTTGATCTAACTATTGTTGATAAACCTGGAAAGGAATACATTGTTGCAGTTTTTCTCTCAAGGATAACCTTGTTTATAGAATATGAAGAAATGGCAGATGGTAGGCTACTTGATGAGAATTCTCCATATCACTCTTATCTCCATGGTTTGCTGATATAGCCAATTTCTTAGTTTCTAGCTAGTTTCCTCCTCACTTATCTTCAAAAGAGAAAATCAAAATCATACGTGTTACAAGTCATTTTGTTCCATCCAATCAAATGGCCTAAAAAGTGGATCAATCAATGTCCTTGAACACTTTGGCAATATCCCTTTGAAAATCCCTAATCATCACCTCTTTAAAAATTTTGAGTTTCTGGGTCAATCAGCTCAAAACCCATGTTATTGGCCTGAGCACATCCTGTATATTTGTCCCCCTTGAACAGTTGTAAGTTTCATATATGATCATCTACACTGACCAACGTAGGTTGCTCTACTCTGTAGGTGTGATGATTCTTGGAGATTGGGAAAAATAAAAAATAATTTCGAAACTTCTTCTTCCAGAAGCTTCGAAGGTGGTTTTAACCATTTACCATGGATAGAGTTCTCGTATTCCTTCTCTATAGGTCTTATATCTTATTCTTTGAGTTTATGGTCCTTCATATGTGGATCTCAAGACTAGATTCGTAAATCCTAAACTACCATATTACCCTATAAATTTACTGCCTCCCATAGATTTTGGGTTGGCTTTTGGATATTACTAGTGCCCTCATGCTACTACTTTGAACTTAAGGAATTATTTTCCATTAATGTGTTAGGGTTGAGTTCGAAGATTTTCTTTGTGGAAAGGAAGGACAAGACAATTGGTGAGAAATCTACAAAGTCAAGCATCTATGAATGGTCGTAACTCTCTCCTTCATTTATTAATACAAAAATCACTTTGTTACTATACTTGTATCATTTTGATGCTGGTGTATTTCAATTCCATTTGATTCATTTATTAGAGACATTATTTTATGCTATGTGGATATTATAGTCCTCTTGCCTATTTTATTCATTATTGTTGGTTCCAGTTATAGTGCGCGGAGATAGGGTTGGAGCTTACAAGAAAGGAGAAGAGGAGGGCTTACTACAGATTCTAGGTAGGTCTCTTTTCCATACTCTAATCTCTCTAAGGAAACATATATACTTTTTCCCCTGTTGTTTCTAGAAAATGCCACTAGATGTAAAGAGTTCATTTGTTTCCACATAAGTGAATTTTCCACATAACAATAAGGAAAAGTGACTCTTACACTTGGATTGGGGGTAACCTCTTCAAGTTGGGTCCTAATCAAATCCTGAGAAGATGTATAAGGGAGGACGAGGTTTTTGAGATTCTCTCAGCATGTCATGATGAACCCTATGGTGACAATTTTTCTACTAAGAGGACATCATACAAGATCCTGGAAGTACGATACTATTGGATAACCCTTCACAAATATGCCCAGAGATACATAGCATAGTATGATGGATTCTAAAGGATGGACAAACCTACTCAGAAGGTGAGATGCCTCTATAACCTGAAGTGATTTTTAAGGAATTTGAGAAGTGGGGCGTGTACATCATAGGATCTATTGACCCTCCATTTAGAAAAAAGAGGTACATTATTGTGTGCACTAACTACTTGACTAAATCAGTTGAGGTGAAGACAGTAAAAATAGAAACTGAGCAAAAGGTGCTTGAATTCTCAAGGGAAAACTTCTTTTATAAATTTGGATTCCAAAGAGAATTGGTGATACACCAAGGATCCTAGTTCAATTCCAATCTAATAGAGGGAATCATGAGGCAACATCATATCTGAGATAGAAGATATACCCCATATCACCCTCAAGCAAATGGGAAAGTGGACGTTACTGATAGAGCATTGGAAACCACTCTAACTAAGGTAGTCAGTGTCAATAGAAAATATTGCGAAAAAAAGGCTTGTTGAGGCCATTGAGGCCTACAATATCACTTGGAAGACCAATACTAGGTTTACCCCTTATGATATATTATATGGAAATAAATCCTTATTATCTATTGAGTTAGACTACAACACATTAACTATGGAAACACAACTCAACACAGATTTCAACAAGGCATAAGAAGAAATGACGCATTAAATGCATTCGATGAGTACAAAATGAAATTCCTAATACTCACCAAAGTGGTTCAACTGCAAATAAATATCTAGCATGACAATCATATCAAGACCAAATCCTTCCAGGAGGGTGATTGGGCCCTCTTGTATGACTCTAGGTTTAAGGATTTTATGACTAGATGGTTGGGACCTTATATGGTTGAGAAATTCCATGATAACGGTTTAGTTCAAATCAAAACAATTTATGAAGAGAAGATTACACTTATGGTGAATGGTTATTGACTAAAGTTCTATAAGAAGCCCCTCTCTAGGGTTGAATTAACTATTTCAATAAGTAAAGAGATAAATCTGATTGAGAACATCAAAGCTCCCAATCCATTCAGCCTATAATCTACAAAGGAAAAAAGAGAAAAAAAAAAAAAAAAAAAAGAGAAGAAAGAAAAAAAAAAAAACTTAAGTGAAAAACTCCTTTGAGGAACTTGTGGAAATATCATTGGTTGAAAACCTTTCTGAGGCAGTCTGTGAGCCTACGAAAAAGGAAAAAATAGTGATAAATATCCTCAGGTGAAAACCTCCTTTGAGGCACCTAGGGCATACCTACTAGCTAAAAACCTCCATGAGATAGCTAGTGGGAGTGAAAGGAAAACCTCCATGAGGTAGCTAGTGGACCTCAAATATGTTTTTTCTTACCTTGGTGTATGTGCACATATCATAAAAGGAAATCAACAAGGAAGATCAAACATGCCAGCCTGCTCATTTGGTTTAGAACATCAAACCAAACACTCTTAGAAGGATAAAGAAGCCTCCCTACACCGTTTTCCTTCATTTCCCATCATGCACATCATCATCTCACATTTCCAATCCCTTTTCAATCGTTTCTGCACACTTTCCTGGATCACTATAGGAAAGTCTTGTAATGCTATAGGATACCATAGAATTGATAAAAATACATAGGTCGAATGTTTTCTCTACCTACAAGCAAAGAAAAGGCATCAAGGGATTCTTAAAACTCATTCATTCCATTTACATGTCTCACCCCTCATTCTTCCCCTCATTGTTCATAATATTTTTTCCACATTAGCTCAAATTCCTCATCTTTTCCCTCTTAGTTACCATCAACACCATTTCCTACTTCATGCCAACTTCTCCTTGAATTATCAAATCTCATTAACGATCTAGAAAAATAAAATTATGAACATGAAGAGTTTTTGTGGCTGCTATAGGAGATTACATAGTCCCGTAGTAGCCTTGAAAAACCATGTAAGACCAAAATATCTAGCACTCTTGAAGAAGGTTGCTACATGTTAGAAATTTCCAGATCTTGAGAAGCAACTCCAAGATAAGAAAACCACCATAAGCAACTATAGGATCTCCTGTAGGTTGCTACAAGATCTCCTAACCACCAGCAACCTCAATGTCAACAACAACAACATCTACATCACTTGAAGAATCATAAAAGATAAGGCACCAGGTATGTATCTCTTAACCTCACCCTTCAAACTTTGGAGTCGGAAAGAATACATTGTAAAGATGACTATTAACTTGTTAAGATGATAATTGTAGTTGGATTAAGTTAGAGTTTGTTACACAGTTAGACTTTTGTAACTATCCTAATGTGATATAAATATATGTTTGTGCATCAATGTATATGTTTTGATTGGATTTTAAGAGATATAATATAAAGTGTGCTTGCGTTGTTTCTCGAATACTTGTATCTCTTATATTTCTCTTTTCTTATGTGTTTTTCTACGTGAATGATTGATGTCTATGCTACTGGTAACCACATACACTTTTCCCTTGATTACAACATCAGTTCCGTTGCTAGTAGTTTTGGACTCGATTCACGAAAAGTATGCAAACATAAATGTTAACACTAGAAGAGATACAATTGTGGTGGGAGATGAAAATTAGTAACTACTTGAAGAACTATGTGTGAAGGAACAAATTGTTGTTAGCAGAAGGCAAAGCCAATTTTTTTCACTAAAGTGTACGAACAATTTATTGAAGTTGTCTCGATAGAGATCAAGAAATTTCTCAACCAAGTTTCTCATGAAAAAACTGCAAAATGAATATGATGCCCGGCTTTTGTTTAAGTTATCAAACGATGTTCAAACAAATATTCATGAGTGGGTCATGTCAATTTTGGATGATTTCTGTGAAGAAAAAGTGATAGAAGAAATACCCTCTATCGAACACGCCAAAGCTAGGTTTTTTGATGATTTGCATGATAGCTTCTTTTGCTCAATTCCCACCCTTCTACATAAGTTCCTCCTTGACAAGTGTATCATTCATATTGTCGAGTACCAACCTCTATTGCAATACCCCCACCTGCTTTGACGATGTAAATACATGTATCTTTTATATTATGCTGGTGAGATAGAAGTACTTTATTGGCCTAATCGCCCATGTAGTTGCAAAGTACTTATATTTCAATTTTTGGCTAAGTGGCTAGAGGAGCCACGATGTGAATATTGTTAATATTGTAAATGTACATATCCTTAAATATTAATAAAATAAGGCTAGATGTGGAGCCCACCCCATGGAAATAGTATAGGGGACATAACTCCAAGGAAAATGGTAATGGTTGGATATTTTGGTGAAAAGTGCACGAGGGTTCCATGAGGGTTCTAGAGGGTGCACATGGAAAGTTAGGGCCATGCATACATAAAGAAGTGTAGATTGGGATTATGAGAAATTAATCATGCAGGAGGTAAGGGGGATTAGTTAGTGAGTCTGAGGGAGGATTCTAAGACTAACTAATGGCTAGTGAGTCCTGGGGTTGGACTCTGAACTAGCCAGGGTATGGTTATTAAGTTAACTATGTCATATGGATGCATCCTATTTATGATGTGAGCCCCAATGATGGCTCTAAGAGCTTGGTGCTTCGAGGGTTTGTTGACCCTATTTATGGCTTGAAACCCATGGAGTTCTGGTGGGAACTCGGTGCTAGTTTATGGCCTGGAGGTTTCTTGGAGTCCTGTAGCAGCACAAATGTTGGGTTGGCATCTTGACAATTATCCTAGAGGGTGCTTGGAGCCTCGGAGCAGCACAATTTTCAGGTTGGTGCCTTGGTCATGGAGTAATGGACTTTTTCGGTTATCGATGCCTTTGGAGTTGTGGTCTTGGCTTAGGGGTGACCCAATGGTTGAGCTTATGAACCACCAGGTATGTGGTTGGGTGGAACTTGGAGAGCCCACAGCTAGTCAACTCGTTAATATAGATAAGTACCATGTTCCTTGTTGACTTTCTGTGTATTTTTATGCACAATTATGAATTTCAGTTATAAACCCTAAATTAGGGAATTGTTGTATTATATATTGTGTATTTGTGTGGTCCCTTATAGTTTGTGTATTATTGGATTAATTAATTCCATTTGGGGATTCAAATAATTACATGAATGTTTTCACTAAGGTGCTTAACTATTGTTATATGCGATGTATAAAATAGGCAGTAGATTGTACTGCAGTGCATAATTAATTAGAATTGTTTGGCACAAGCTAATTTATGGCAGAAAAAAATAGTGATGTATATGTTTGCTGCATTTTAATTTATTTATTATTGCACATTATTATTGGGTAGTGTTTCCCGACCTTGGTCCAGGACATTACAAATTGGTATCAAAGCCAATTTTCAACAATGGGACTAAATTAGGCCAACTTTAGGGTAGATTGGGAAAATTACAAGTTTACTACCATTTGTTTGATGAAAATCGCAATGGTGAAAACAATGAATTTTTTTTCTTTGAATCAGATTGTAGGTTCCAAGAAAGGCCCAAGTTTATTAATTAAATTTAATTATAAGATTCACTAGAGAAAATTTGTTAAATTTAGTCCGGGGGACTAAATTTCCTCCCTAAGAAATCTAGGTTTTATTTTTATTTTTATTTTTTATTTTTTGAAATGTTAATTTTTTTTAAATTACGCTAGTATAATTTAAAGATACATATATAAAAACATATATATTTAAAAAATTAATTTCGAAGGTGTTAAGACCTATTAGCGAAAGAAATTTTATTGCAATAAATTTTAAATGGATAAACTTTCACTTATATATATAAAGTCCCCTTACCAAAAATCATGAGGCCACTTATATTGGAGCGTTGAAATTAAATCTTTTTAACTTGCTTAGTATACGATATTACTCATAAATGTTAAGTTTTATAAACATTTGTTTTTTTGTTTTTTTTACGAAAAAAACAACTGGTTTATATAATGTACACAATTCATACCCCACTTTATAGTTGTTGGGGACCGCGACACTCGAATTTTTAATATATTCCTTATATAATAGTGTGGGTTGGGACAGATACTTTAATGGCGTTGTTATAATTCATATATGTAGAGATGGTGGAATGGGTCATGTGCGATGATCATCATTTAGCTTTATGTTTTAAATAGATTGATGCATTGTCTTATTGTATTGTTAATTTTATTATATATAGTTTTATAGTTTAATTATTTTCTTTCATATATTTATATAATATATCATTTTATTTTTAACTAATAACAATTGTTTTATAAATTATTATTTAATATATAAATTTGTATTTCATTTAATTAATTAATAACATAATTAATTAAATTAATATATATATATATATATATATATATTAATATATAATATTAATTAAAAAAAAATATTTATGTATATAAAACAATAATAACACTAAATTTTAATGTATAAAGATTTATGAATTATATATATATATAATATATATGAAATTTTGGACAGGAAAAAAGAAAAACATGTGGGACATGTGTAAGAATAGGCTAGAAAAACCAGTTTGCTTCCAATGAGACGTTGGAGGAAGCTTGAGGTAAGTAGTTAATCTCAAAGAATCATGGGAACAAGAAGAGGGAGTTTGTATGCTTCAAAGTAATTAGTTACCAAGCAGTACAAACTGGTTGAGGGCAAGTGTAATTTGAATTTTTAGACATGAAGGAATTGAGAAAAATCAATTAATCTTCCAAAGGCCATAGTTTACATCTCATAAATCAGATTTCAATATTTGACTAGTCATTGGAAAAATAATTCTAGGTAGAAGATAACCATGCACCCAGAAATTTGGTTTCTAGCCAAAAATTATAGAAAACTTAAAGGGAAAGCTACAACAAACTTTTCAAAGGGACAAAATAATGAAACATGCTACAAACCTTCCAAGGATATAATTTTCAGTGCGGATATTAGAATGGTGCAAGTACATAGTCAATATAAAGCTATTGAATAGGGGAACGACTTGGTAAACCCATATTTTTGAATTCGGCAAGAATTTTGGGCAAAAATTACAGGGAAAGATATAGGTGAAATTTCAGGAAAAATTACCTAATGGTCGACAAGAGTTCAAAATATGCTCAAGGACCGTACAATGATGAGGAAGCACTTAGGTCTGCAAACATAAGCTTGAGTAATAATGAAACATAATCTAAAGGTCATGGAATAAACCAACTAAAGGATGAAGGTTTGGAAGAAATCGTCAAAAGTCTCAAACTAGAAGTGCTCAGCTACAAAGCTACCAATGAAAAGCTGAGGAAAGAACAACAACATATTAATAACCATATTATGAAAAATCTAAAAACAATTCAGAGAGAATTGGCCCATCCAACTGAGTTGAGATTATAAAATTTACACAGTGGTAAAACTAGAGAGAGGGGCAACAAAATTTTGAGACATAGTGATGCCCTTCAGCATCACCACATAGTAAGGAGGACCAATAAAAGGGCCTATTACACATCGAATTCGAGCAATATCCCTAGTGTGTCACTAGTAAGGAAGTGAAGTAGAAAAATAAATAGTGAAAATTTACAAGGGGAGCTGAGGAAAATTAAGCCACCTACTTTTAGTAGAGAAAACAAGAAGGGGGAAGAAGCAAAAACTTGGTTGTTGGAGATGAGAAAATATCTTCATATCTTTAATTATTCCTTGAATTTGGAGGCTATAGTGGCCATATATCATCTGAAGGGTATGGTAATATCTGGTGGGAGAAACTCAACGAAGTCAAATACTTGGATGAAAGGTAGATCACACGAAATTTTTTTAAGGAATATTTTCAAAAGAAATATTTATCAGAACGATAATATGAGCAAAAAATATAGGAGTTTTTCAAGCTACAATTGGGACAGATGGCCATGGAAGAGTATGGTCAGAGATTTGTTGAGTTATTGAGGTATGTCCATTTTATTAAAGGTGAAAATGTTAAAATACAAAGGTACATTAGTGGACTTCCATCTTTTTTATGGTGATAAACATAAATATGATGAACCCAAAACCTTGGAGGCAACCATAAGGAAAGTCGAACAATTGTATGAGAAGAATAAAAATAGATTTGTTTTACACAATGATTTGGCCAATAAAAAGATGAATAATATGGAGCAAAGAAAGAATGGATACAAACAATTTCCATTTAAAAGTAACTTTTAGATGAAGCAACAGATGATCCAAGCTTCTAATTAGCTAGAAGGGGGCAAATCTTCAAACAAATGGATTCAATCTCCACCTATTAAATGTTGGGGTTGTAAAGGAGATCAACAGTTCAAATATTGTCCTCATAAGGCAAAGAAGTGTGTACTATGCACAACATGTGAGTGACTGAACTATTATGGATGATGTGGACAGAAGTATGCCCAAAAGTTATGCAGCCTTGGATAATTGACAAGTGGAGCACCAAGCTCACATGAGAGAGGTTGAAGGTAAGCTAAAAAAATCTGTCCATTTCTATTTAAATTGATTCTAGGGCTAGCCATAGTTACATTAATATGAATCTAGTTGAAAATTTTAGTTTAAAGAAAGTTAAATATTCAAAACCTTGGTTAGTACATCTAGCTACATGTATGAAGATAAAGGTTACAAAATTAATTAGAGATTTCCTAATTGAATTGAATAGGCTAAAAAAACAATTAACTTGAATGTAATTCCACTCGATGTCTATGATTGCTTGATTGAATTGGATTGGTTGGAAAAGAACCATGTAATACTTGATTGATACAGTAAGTCTTTTAATTGTATTGATGATGAGGGACAACAAAAATAGGTCCAATGGATTCCTAGGTTGGCATCCATTAGAGAGATACCAACCATGTAATTGAAAAGAAATTTTAGGAAAATATTCCAGACCCTTGCACCTCATTTGGAGGAGACAAATATGGAACAACAAATTAATATAGAAAATCACCCAGTTCTTTAGGAATTTGCTAATGCATTTATAGAAATACCTAGATTACCTCCACGGAGGGAAATATATTTTTATATTGACCTAGTGCGAGGAGTAGTCCTGGTATCTAAAGCACTGCATATAATGAGTACTTCAGAGCTTAAAGAATTACAAATGCATATGTATGAATTACTAAACAAGGGATATATACATCTCGGTATATCACCATAGGGTGCTCTAGTTCTCTTTTTTTAAAAGAAAGACGACAAATTGTAGTTGTGTATTGACTTTCAACAATTAAATAAAGTTACTATTAAAAATAAATGGCCACTGCCAAGGATTGATGATTTCTTTGATTAGCTAAATGGAGTAAAAGTATTTTCGAAAATTGATTTAATATTTGGGTATCATAATTTCAGATTAAGAGTATACCAGTAAAAATACATGCTAGACTCATTATGGGAATTATGGATTTGTTGTAGTAACTTTTGGTTTATCTAATGCACCGAGAATATTTATGTGTTTAATGAATGGATTCATTAGGGAATACTCAGATAAATTCATCACTATATTCTTGGATGACATTCTAATATATTCAAAAACTAAAGAAGAACATCATAAGCACTTGAGATTGGTTCTACAGGTACTTAGAGGGAACCGACCTTATGCTAAGTTGAGAAAATGTTCAATTTATCAGGGATAGATCCACTATCTGGGTCACATTATTTCAAAATATGAGATAGTTGAGGACCCAATTATTATCCTCCACAATATCCCAAGGCTGAGAAAGGAGATCGACGAAGGTAACCTCAAACCACTTAGGGTTCAATAGCTAGCCCTCCTAAACTAGAGAGGGCTCTCTCTATAAAGCTCACAACCAAATATGACGGGAGTGGGAAAAATTTATTAGGCTAGATATTTCAGCTCATGTAAGGTTTTGAAATTTAGGGTTTGTTGGATGAAGAATGAGCCAAGGAACTAGAGCTAGGGTTTCAGAGAACTTAGTTGCAAAAATATGGAGGAGCAAGGTAGATATTTTTTAGTGACACTTTAGGCTTTATCAGTGTAGTGTAGGGTAGAAAAGAAAAGGATCAAAATGAACATGGCAAACATGAATTCATTCATTAGAAGATAGATAACATAAAGATGAAATTCCTATAAAAACAAAGCTTAAACTTTAAGAATTATGTTCATCAAACTCATAGGAAGATCATTGAAAGCATAGACATGGAAGAAGATACATTAAACATTCATAAAAGTGAATCAAAGAAGAAGAACACTGCCACAAGATCATACCACATGAATTCATGAATAATAGCTACAACTGGCTTGTATTACTGCAAAGTGATCAAGTACAAAGGCTCTAAAAGACTCTCAATCATCCAACCCTCTTTATGGCTTAGATTGGGTTACATATAGACCAAAAACTACATCCCCCTCTCTCAGCAGTCAAATTCCTCAGTATAGAATTAGTTTACACAAATCTCTCTAACCAAACCTAATGACTAGAGAGGTTAAAACAAACTCCCAAATTGGCCTAAAATTGATTCATTTAACAATGGAAACCTTTACAAACATGAGTCTACTCAATTTTTACTTTAACGAACATAATTACACCCCAATACATCATTACAACACCATCACTGAGAAATTACATCAATAAACCTCTAACTTGACTAAGAAAAGTAAAAAAAATCATTTCTTGGCAAAAACGTAGCGAATTGCCTGAAAACGTAGTGTGTCTACAGAAAACGTAGCGTGCTCCTTCCAAAAGGATTTTGGAGGGATTTTGTGCCCCAAATCAGGATCTGTAAAATGTTGGATAAATCTATGCATGTCTACTACATCATAGAACCCTCAAGTACTAAAAAATACTACTCCAAGGACTCCAAAATTTAATTCTCCCACAACTACTCCAAAAACGTAGCTTGCTGCTGAAAAATAGGGCAGAAAGGTTTTTTTCGTTACTTTTTTTATTTCTTGACCTGCCAGAATGTGTTGAAGTGGAACTCTGGTTGGATAATTTAGATGTGGAGGTCAAAAGGAATCCAAAAACTTAAACCTAATTTGAAATAAATCACCCTAACAAAAACTTAGTGTGGGGCACGCTACCTTTTTCGACAAGAAACTATGTAAAATTTATGGGTTTTCTGTAAAAATAGGCCTCAAAGTTGAAGCAATATCTCTCTAACCATGAAATTTTTTGAAAACCTAGGGGAAGTTTGGTGTGAAGAAACACCTATCTCATGTTTTCTAAATTCATTTTCATTTTCTCGGAATCTGTGGCACAAAATTATGACTAAAACAGGAATTTAACATGGAACGTTTTGATTTTCTGAAATATGTCTCCTAGAAAGTTGCATATCTCAAAATATATGATACCTACATAAAAAATGAAGGGGGTTTTTGTTCCTTGGTCTATTATTGAAAAAAACCTCTTTCAATTTTGTCAAATTAATCTTCCTTACTTCTAAAACTGATTTTGAAGTAAGATTGTACTTATGTGTGGCAAATGACCTCAAAAACCTAAAAATTATGCCAATCACGTTTGTTGATATGATGAAGTCTATCCCTAATATTGTGGATTTTCCACTTTTAAATTTGGTGGCAAAGAGGCTTGTCAACTTGGCATGGTATCCCACTTGTTGAATTTGCTCACAAAACCCTAGGCAACCCACTTCTTCACATGACCTTTTGATGAATGGTGAAGCATTGATCTCATGGGTGTAAGCTGGCTCAAATCTAGACAATTGACCTCCTTTATTATATGCCTTCTTCTCACTTTCCATGATTTGAATTTGCACAGCAAAACCCTAGATTGATGAAAGGGGAAAAAATAGAGTTTTACTTGGGAAAATAGGGGATTAGAGTTAGTGTCTTGCGGTGAGGGGATAGATGGGTTAGGGAGGAGATATCTTAGTAAGAAAATTTTGGGAGGTAGGGAGGTGTATTGGGAAGCTTAGGGAAGTGAAAAATCAGATAAGCAGTGAAGGGATGAGTGGTAGGTATCAAAACATAGTCTTAACACTAATTTCTGCCAAAAACGTAGTGTGCAGACTAGGGTTAGCTCTAGGACTTAGGGGAATGAGGGAGGAGGGATAAGGAAATCCAGGGGAAGTGTTTTTGAGTGTGGAGAACGAAAAAATGTGTAGGGAATTAGGTTTTGTTGTGGACAAAGTGAACAATAGTTTCAAATCAAGGAAATGTAGCGTGAAACCCTAAGAGAGGGTTCCCCACCAAAAGGATAAAAAATTAATGATTGGAGGTGGTGTTATGCTTAAACTTACTTGTAGCCGAGTTGAGGAGAGCTTCACCCGTAGGAGAGAACTTTTGGAGCTATTCCTTTACTTCACACATTAAAATGTAGCGAGCTCGAGAAAACACAGCGTGAGGCTGAAAACACAACGTGGAAGACACAAAACGTAGCGTGAGGTAGGAAAACGTAGCGAGAGGATGAAAAACGCCCTTTGAGAGTAGAAATCAATGTTGAGGTTGCTTGTAAGGCTTTCAATGCCCAATTGGAGCTCTGTACAAATGAGATGAGTGAAATAAATGCTTGAAAGATCCTTTAAAACTCAAAAACATATTTTTTGGCATATGTCAGGACATGGAATCATAGCTCATTGATTTGAGCAATATCTTTAGGAACTAAAGTATTACCTTTACCTTTATTACATTGGCTCGCTAATATGCTAACTCCCTTTATATGAGGACTCAAGACAATAAACATAACTCTTTTTACTTAAAACTAATATGGTGATGACAAAACAGGTGAAGACCTATACTAAGACCAATATGATGACATTTTAACTAATTCAAGACCTGTAATACCTGAATGATGACATGACCATGATGAATGATGATAACCATGAATAATGAGGGGAGTAGAACTGACCTAAACACACCAACCAATGATCAAATTTTTATTTGAAAATTCATTTGAAACCATAAAAATTTGACCGAAATCCCTAGCAAAAAGCTTTGAAAGAGCATATTTTATCATTGGTGACTGACATGACTAACAGGCACTAACATTGGCTCTAATCATAATGGAAGCTCCTTGTGAGGTGCCAAGAACACCGTAGACCAAGTAGCCTTATCCATTGGGCAGGCAGTCAAAAATAAAGAGACCAAACTAAATACTGAAAAACGGACTGACAAACTAAACTAACTAAACTAAAAAAATAACTTGACCTAATTATGGCAACAGACCATCGGGATCTTAGAGCCTTCACCTCAGGCTTCAAATCAAGATGACAACCACCCACCTGCTGAAGATATATATATATATTATATATATATATATATATATATATATATATATATATATATATATATATATATATATAATATATACACACACAATCATGTGATGTGATCCCTCCAGTGTAACCAATCAAGCAAATGGCTACTTATTTGAATCATGCTCACACATTCCTTGAGCAGGTAGAAAAAACAAAAGATAGGAAACTCCAAGTGTTCACTGAACATGTTCTCATGATCCATAAATACAAGAAAATTCCTTTTCTCATATGGCCGCAACAAAAAATGATCTTCAAACAAATGTACATTGAGATTTAGCTCATCCAACAGATTGTAATTTTTCTCTAGGTGGTCTTTATACCATGAACATAAAATTTCATTTTCATCCTTACTCTCATGAAATTATGACTTGTAATTTTCCTGATATGACTGTAAATTTTGGGATGAACTTTTAATGAGACTCCTGCTAAACAAGACAATGAAGTTGGCTGCTCGATCAAATTTTTATCATTTTCGTTTTTAAGCTCATAGCTAGCTAATGGAGAAAGACTTTGACTACATATGTCATCCAAAAAATCAACTATTGGATCATGGAGAACTTGAGAAGACTAATACAACTTGTTATACATCTATTCTAATGAGACTACATGATTTTCCATAGGCTTGTCATTCTTTGCTTCAGAGATATTATCAAATTTTTTCCTCAAAAATTGAAATGAATCAAAACTTAATGGTAAAAAATTATCCTGCATCAATTCATCATATGTTTTAGGTTCTAATCTTTCACCTGTGTTTTGAAACTCAATGTAACTCAATGGTTGTGATTATGGAGCGAAAGAAACTTCCATATCACAAGGGACATCTTCAACCAATTCATCAGAAGACTACCCATTTATACCATTGACAACTCGCCTATCTGCTTGCTTATAGTTTTCCCTTATTTTTTTCAAATGAGGAGAAACACAAGTGTAAGGAATCCCGATCAAGAAATTCATTATGTTTCTCATGCTCAATATCAAAACCGAAAGACTGTTTATTCCTAATATTGGGACAATTTTCTCTCACAAATTGAAATGAAGTGAAACATAAAGTTAAATACCCTTCACCTAGTTTGAAGTTTTCTACAATTTCTTCATTGATGTCGTGATTGATATGCACAAGCTGAGTGTTATAATTTTGCTTCTGTAATTGAGCTTTCTCCTGCCAAAAACATGCCCTTGATTGTCTTGAAGAGTCATCCTCTATTTCAACAACATAATCATCATCATACTGATCATACTTGGGGAAATCATGCATATAAACAATGTCATAAAACATACACATTAGATCAGTAAATTACTTCTCCATGGGTTGATCTAAAAATCCATTTTCATGACTTTTCATAAATGAATATAAAATATAATCATTTTCTGATCTACAGTAACTCAGATTTTCTGATCTAGATATTCAAAAAAATACTTTATATTCCGGTAAAAGAAATAGAGTAAATGTAAATAAATACAACCATTGACTAGAACTAAATTGAAAGACATGGTACATGAAACCAAAATTAAAAGTGCATGGTTTCAAGCTTATTTCTTGTCCATAGGTTACAGAAAGCACATATGTGAGAGGTTCGATAGTGATATAATGCATCCTTTCACACATATATTGTTTTTTATTTCTTTATTGACACATAATTGTAAATATGCTCCGTAATAAAATAACCCCTGAAAAGTAGTAAAATCTCTGGGAGTGTAAATTATAATTGTGGGTTCATTCTCCTTATAACAAAGTCGTAACACCAGGCTATTCTATGTCGAAATATGGTTGCTAACTACCACAATCTTCATGGATCTTAGATTTTTTTACCAAGTGTGAAATTTTTGTTGAATGTGAAAATTTTGTTGTTATTTTGTTGTGACCATAGTAAGAGTTTCGATTTCTTTTTCTAAAACTTATTATAAAATCAAGCATCTAAATATATAATAACTTGCAAATACTAATAATTGAAAGAGTGGGAAAAATAGGTAAAAAATTATCCATATTTTGATAATGTTATTATATATATTTTCTTAAAAAAAAATTGTTAAAAGTTTTAAAGAAAAGTTATATAACATTTATAGAATGATTAATATATTTATTTTGTAGGTTATTACAAATTTTCAAATGAATATTCCATAACAATATTTAAATCAAAGTTAAATTACAAATTTCATATACACAATTTTTATTTGATCTTGTAAATAAAAAATTGTGAATATATTCAATTCTATAATATTTGTATGGTGCAGATTTGGAACCATTACTTGGGGGTCACCATTTCAAATATAATTGATCCAACATTGAAGAAAACTATCATGATGAAGTATTACAAATTGTTCAAGTGATTCTCTTTTGCACACAGGCTTTTGCAACATTGCATCCTTCCATGTTTAAAGTTATTGTGTTCCTCACCAATAATGACCAAAATATTTCAGTAGCTACTCAACCTCCCTTTATAGACATTACTAATTTAGAATCAAATATTAACATTAGTGATGTGTCACAATCACAATCGTGTTGTACGTGCATAAAAAATGTGTAATCCAACCATAAAAATTACTTCCTTCGACAATGGGTCCTTGAACACCATTTCAACTAGCTCTTTTGGTCCAAGATGATAGGAGAAATGTTTCTAAGAAAAGAAATTAGTTAGGCCTACATTTTGTGGGTAGTTATTATTATATCTACCACATAATTTATCAATTTTGCCATTTTACCATTACATTAATTTAATTTTGACTAAAAATTTGTATACTTTTACCATAGTCTAACTTTAATCATTTTTATTAATTTTTTTTGCATCTCATTAGTTGATATTATTTACTTCTTACTGCCAATGATAATCCTACAATGACACAATAACACTAAATATATTAATGGTTCACAGATGAAAATTACTTCAATCAATATCAAAATTAAATGTTTACATCTATATACTGCCACATGGCTACAACTTATTTTCAGATACTGAAGCCATTACTCCGAGATTATTTCTCTTCGATTAAGCAGGGTCTCCTTATTAGATGTTTTAAATAGAAAAAGAAAAACATTAAGTTCCCTTACAAGGGGGCAAATCTTTATAAACATAGTTTTTGTTTGTTTGTTTGTTTTTTTTTTTTTTTTTTTTTAGAGAGAAAAAGCATCATTGTATTATATTGAGACAATATAAAAACATTAGAAAATACAAAAAGTGGCTCATGGAGTAGCCATGATATGAGCAACGAGGGCAGATACAACATCATAGGTCCTTGAAGAGACATATACAGCAACACAAAACATGATCAAGACAAATAGTATAGAGAAACTATACAGAAAGGCAAAAGGCGTGTCGAATGCATCAGCAAAAGTTAGGACCAAAAACCATTCAGAAGAAGACCATAGAGGCATCAAACATAGTAACCAGGGAGAGAGAAATCGTGTACAAAATGAGAATTCTCTTCCACATTTACTTCCATAGACCATGATCCAGATTCGAGGAGCAGACCATCCTCGGAAAGGCAGTCCGCTCGGATGTTTTGATCTTGACCAATAAGTTGAATGGAGCAATCTCCCGAGAGCCCCCAGAGAAACATTGTCTTGTCCATCCAGCCATCTAAGAGAGGGCTCCTTATGCGGCCAGCCCCATTTATATGGTCAATCACTAGCCTGGAATGACCAAAGATTTAAATTGCCTAAACATCAAAGAAAACACAGAAGGCAAGAACGCCCGCCAAAGCTCTAGCCTCAGCCGTCCTTTTAGAGCCTGTTCCTCCGTTCCAAGAAATAAGAAATTGTAGCTTCTCGTCCATGCAAATGAGAACTCCACAGCCGTAATGATTTTGTTGTTAAGATCCGGTAAAGAATGCACAAGGGAACCTGTTGAGACAACATTTTTCTTCTTTCGTGATTGTATTCTTCCTTTTGGGCAGCCTTTTTGGAACTGAATCATAGATGGCAATAATGTGTTGCAGAATAGAATTAAGGGGTTCCTTTGAGTCTTTGAAAATTTTACAATTCCGCCATTTCCAAGTGCACCTTAGTACAATTAAGATGAGAAATCGTCGTGGTTCTCTTTGCCTGCTCCACCATTCGAACGTTGCATGGGTGGAAACAAAATCAACGTGAGGAAAACCATAAAGAATAACCAGATCATACCAGATTTTCTGAGTGGATTTGCATTGGAAGAACATGTGGTAATTGGACTCCTCGGCTGATTCGCACATCGAACACTTGCTTGGACCGTGCCAGCTTCTTTTCCTTAAATTATGCCACGACAAATTCTTGTTGTTGAACACCAACCACATGAAATAAATTATTTTAAGGGGGCATCCCGCCTTCCAGAGGGCCACAAGAAACTTTGCGCGAGAGTGAGAGACCTTTGAATTGATCATGTCAGAGTAAATATCTCTTACCCAAACCGGCAATTGAGCATTTGGCACAGTCCATATTAAGTGATCAGTCGGCCCAACACGTTGAATCCCACGACCACCAAGAGCATCTTTGACATATTTCCATGACAAAACCAGACTATCCGGCAAACAAAGATCATTTGCATCCTTCCATAAAGGGGCAAAGCCATGCCAGGCGGATATGAGTTTGTCCCATGTAAAGATACCATTCCTGTGAAGGACAGATAAAATATTCTCGGGGATGAAAATGTCATTGTGACCGTACAAAATGGGATTGATGCCAATTAGTATTCTGCTGCCAAAATGGATCCTCCACTTCAGATTCTTTAAAAAGTATTGCTCAATCTTTCGTAGACTAAGCCAAATAGCAGAACCGTGCTTGGTCCCAATCAACCCTGATCTGAACCAGAATTCAGATTTTTACCTTTCAAGTATTTCAATTTAACAGAGTTACTCCAAGGTCCTTCCCCAAAGATACCTCTCCATAGCGATCTACATAGGAGTGCTTTTCCGAAAGCCCTTAAATCCATTAGTCCCCATCCACCAAGGCGCTTGGGTAAAGAGATACTTTCCATTTTGGCAAGATGGAATTTCCGCTGTTCTGACTTACTGCCCCAGATAAAATTAGCCGAAACCTTGTTCTTATGAATGATGCTTGCGGGAAGGTAGAACAAGTGAGCCCAGTAGACAACCATCTGCGACAACACGGCTTGAGATAGTATAATTTTGCCTGCCAAAGAAAGACTCTTGTATTCCCATGCCGAAATCTTTTTATAATATCTCTCTATTAACCAATGCCAATCATTCTTGGAGTAACCCTTAGCTTTGAGCTGAAAGCCAAGATATTTAAGGCCATCCTTGAGCGATCTTGTCTCTATACCAAACAATGCAGAGATCCAATTCACCAAATCCATGTTGGAATCATTGTGAAAGAGGGTGGATTTCGCCTTGTTAATTATAAGCCCAATGGCTCTTTGGAATCTTTCAAGAATGTCGTTCAAACATATCCACGAAACCTTACAGAGCATTGCAAATAAGAGCACATCATCCACAAAGAGGTTGTGCGATATGAAATTATTTCTGCATATCTTGACAGGCCTACATCTGTTCTCGGAAACCGCTTTGTTAATGTGGATGCTGAGAGAGTTCATAGCCTGGATAAATAGGAGAGGCGAAAGGGGGCATCCTTGACGAAGCCCTCTTTCAGCTAGAAAAAAAGGGGAAGGTATTCCATTGATAATAACCGCGTAGTTAACATTTTCTATGCACGCCATGATCCACCGGATGGAATTAGGCCTCATTCCAATCTTAGCCAATAAACATCTAATAAACTCCCAGTCTAAACAATCATAGGCCTTCTGCAAGTCGATTTTCAAAATGGCCGCATCTAAATTTTTTGATATCATAGAGAACAGACACTCTTGAGTGTTGGCCACAACAACCAAAATGTTCCGCCCTTTTAGAAAAGCATGTTGATCCTTAGTGAGGAAGGAAGCCAGAGTTCCTTTTATTCTTTCAACAATAATTTTTGTGGTGATTTTAAAGGATATGTTGCATAGTGAGATCGGTCTAAAATCATGAAAGGAAACCGCATCCGCCTTTTTAGGAATTAGAGCAATCAAAGTGGATGTAGTAATGTGGTGAATGCTGCCAGTCATTCTAGATGCTTCAACCATCCTTAGTAAGTCTTGCTTAATGATATCAAAAAAATGTGTAAAAAATTCAATTGTCCAGTCGTTCGGGCCTGGGCATTTGTCCTTTTTAAAGGCCTTCAAGACTCCAAGCAGTTCATTCTCTGTAACAGGCCGAAACAGGGACTCGTTTTTTTCATCATCGAACATTTGAGGAAACAATTCGATACCCCATAGAATGTCCTGAAAAGCACCACCCTCCCTTCTTCTATATTGACTCTTAAAATGACGTACAACTTCCCTTGAAATGTCTTGTTGAGAGACGAAGAAACCCCCATTTCCGTCACTGATCTTCCATATGGTATTCTTCTCGCGTCTGGCATTTGCAAATTTATGAAAGAACTTCATGTTCCTATCCCCTTCTTTGAGCCATATTTCCCTGCTTTTAAGCCTCCATGTAGATTCTTCCTGCTTCAACAAGATGTGTTTTTTTCCTTTCAAGAGTTAGCATGCAAAAGCATTCCCAACCGTTGAAAATGGCATGCCAGTTTATCTATAATGCTAACATGCACTATAAACCGATCAATTCTTTTGGCAATATATGCCTTTTCTGCTCTACCATTATCCCATGTTGGCTTTATTTCTGATGGGGCGATATCCACAAGGTTTTTGTTCAGAAGTTCATACTTTATGCAGTCTGCAAGCGGATCCATTTTTCTGCAACATCCCCAGCATTCATCAGAACTTAATGTTACATTAAGTCACCTGCAATCACCAGAGATTCAATATCAAAAAGATCTGAGGCAAAAAAATTCTCCCAGAAAGGAATCCTATTCTTGTAAGGTGCATAGGTGTTTAAAATATTTATAGGGAAGCCTTTTCCCCTGATATAAGCTGATATCACAATGCCAGCAAAGCACTTGTACGCTTTGGCATTGATCCATTGAGGATCCCATAATGTTGCTAGTCCCCCAGACAGACCACTAGCCTCAGAGGCTACCAGATACCATGAAGGAAACATTTTCCTAAAATAAGAAATGGAATCATGGCTACTGTGCATAGTTTCCTGGATTAAAATTATTTCGGCCGAGCTGAGTAGAAAATATCCTTTAGCGATAAGAATTTTAGGTCTGCGCCAAGACCTCTAATATTCATATATATAATCACTGTCATTTAGAAGATTCTCCAGCCGCGCTTGCTCTAAGAGGCTGATACTTCGACATATCATAAATGGGAACATCAACCAGAGATAGGTTCCTCACCCCACTTTCTGTAATGATAGACCTCCCCCTAAAATGTCTGCTTCCCCCCTGGTCTTCTTCCTCACAGTAATATTCTTAGCAGAACCTGAGCTAATGAAAGGAGAAACATGGTTCATTGGTTTATGGATGGTTAATGGCTCCAGTTCAAGAGATTTTCTGCTAAGGAGAAAGTCTAAGTCGCTGTCACAAAAATTAGTTAGAGACGAAGCAGGGGAGTTAACAAGAGTGATAGCCACAAGCGGCTCTTTTCCTTTCTTAGAGGATAAAAGATTTTTATCAGGAGGCGACGAAGAGGACGAAATAGGAATGGGGAGAGACCCTAGAGAGAGATCCTTAACCTGAAAAGGTAGAGGGGAAGGAATGACCATGTCACCTCTCGGTTCTGGAATAGGCGCGCATTGAAAAGTTATAGGACTATTCATCATAGGGCGATCAAACATAATCGGGCTACCAGGTCTGGCATCGGGAATCTAAGAAAAGTCTTGAGACAAAACCCGCGGGGATGTGGTTATATTAGGCGCCATATTATTATGATGTTGGTCATCCAGCAGTTCAGTCACCGATAAGCTGTCAGAAGAAAAATTTGATCTCGCCTTACGATGAAAAAATCTACTTTTTGGAGCCAGATGCCGAGGACAATGTTTTATGAGATGACCTATTTTGTGGCATGCGGCGCATCTGAAAGGGATGCCCCAAAAGTCCAGTCTTTGATTGATTTTCAATCCTCTCCAAGCTATCTCAATGTGATCTGGATATCCCCCTCTATAGGCCTTCTCAATGAGAATCCACGCAATTCTTTTGTCTTTCTCACCCAAACACCATGGAACTACATAAACAAATTTTCCAATTGAGTTGCCTATCTCCTCGAGAATCTCCTTGGACCACATTTCCAGGGGAAGATTTGGGAGTTTTACCCAGATCAGGTTATTACAGGGAGTGTTTTTCAACGGATCATACCCAATATACCATCTATAAAGAGCGAGAAAGTTTCTCTTAAAAACCCAAGGACCTTTGAGGATAGCTTCAACATTAGCGACATTTAAGAACTGAAAGCAATACCACTCCTTCATGAGGTTAGAGATAATGGGAGTGTATCCTATCACTGGTTTCCAATGGACTGTTAACCACTTCCTCATCTCGGTATCGTTCATTTCTGGAAAGTGCCACCTACCGACCAAGGCGAGGTTCTGTAAACTTTCAATTCTTTCAGTAAGATGAATGTTGTCCAACTTGATAGCAGAAGGCGGAGCTATGGTTTTGACAGGGTTCCGGGATTTATTATAGCAGTTCGAATGCTCGAGTAAAACCTTTCCCACCTGTGAGGAGTTGTCTCTCCTCCGGGAAGACCGTCCATCCTTCTCCCTATCAGCACCATGCAAAGACGGTTTAACGACCACGTCATCCAGGGTTGATTGCCACCCCCTGGATAGCGTGGCGTTCTCCCAAGCCCTCTCAGCCATCAGAGTGGCCTGAATCAGCGCCTCCATGGCCGACGCATCGGACCCACTGTCCATGCGCCTCCAAAAAACCTTCTCCTTGGATTAACAACCGGGTCACTTATCAAGATTAGATTTCCAAATCCAATTAGTATAAGAATTTAAACACCCTCTGACTAACCTCTGAGAGAGATACGTGGATTATATAAATGCCGAGAGGGGGGAAATGAATGAGGATGGGATCAATCTGACACAAGGACATACAGTTAGAAGAATCGAGAAAACACCAAGATGACGTTGGGAAGATTACTTCCAGAATTCAAGGCAGGCTCAAGTCTAGAAGGACTACAACTTGGCCATAAATCATAACTATGGATGACGACACCGCTCCGGCAAATTGACCAAAAAGGTATGATCCTAAAAATAAAAAAACCTCAAGTACAAGACAGGTCATGAAAGGACATCCACCCCGATCCCAAAGAATATTTTGAAAAATTAGTTCAGAAAAAAGCAGAGGGATTCGGACACGAAAAAAAATTCCATTCCGGACAAATTTCCCGGAAAAGGTGGGATCTGAAGGCTCCAAGCAGGGTGGTCTACAGTGTTACCGAAGCCGAGACCTTTGAGGATGAGCTAGCTGGAGGGGGATTCTTGACAAACTAGATAACAAAAATATACCTCGACAATACACCACCAATCTCCGAATCTAAACCTTATGTTTGTGCATGGCTTGTAAATTTCAATATACTTTCTCAATTTTTGAAAGACCGAGAACATTATGAGGATACCCAGAGGGAGTAAACCGGCTAAAAAAGCATTCTTGATATTGACTTTCCTTATCACAATAGACCAGGAAAGGAATTTCTCGTTCTGTACATGAGCCAATCTTAGACAAAAACCAAAAAAGTCGCACAAGTTCTAAAAAAGGAACTAAGTACCAGCACTGTATTGCAAAAAATAGATAAGAAACATTCACAACAATCCATGACTACGCCATATCATAATATCAACACATTAGTAACTGCATTCCTATTAACTCTAAATAGGTTGTTTACCACAGCTTACAAGGGTGATAAAAATACTGACCTCTATCCGGACGCATGCCGAGGGGAAAGCGTGAGAAAAACACCAACAACAAGCGAGAAACACAAGGGAGATTGGAACCGGAAATAGAACCGGAGAAGTGAAGCTTCAACGCTGTGTCTGGCCAGCCAAGAAAACTTAGGACAGAACCGTGAGGTTGGTTAAATGGTGCAAAAAATGTTGAAGCTGGCTCTGAATACAGAAGAGGTAGTAGACGGGTGCCGACAGGTGCCTGCACGTCGATAGGGGATGTATCATGGGAAAGCAATAGCTAGCAGCCAGACGAAGAAGACCGTGGAAACATGCATTGGTCCATTTGCAAACCACCAGATTGTGATTGGTCGAAACTGTGGCTGATGAGCTGTGGGGAAGGCAACTGGATTACTCCGGCTCGCTTCCCCGCTCTGGCATGCACCCCCGCACTCCTACTCTCACTCGCTCGTAGATCCTCCAAGATAATTTGAATAAAATAAAAACTACGTTTACGTTATAAACGTAGTTTTTATTTTATTCAAAATTATATTTGTATTCAATTTATAGTATTTGAGAGTTTTATTTGTGGATTATTGTATGATGTAATTGATTTTATTTTCTTTTCTTTTATT
>APFE030852340.1:37402-49641 GCA_000404065.3 Pinus taeda
TAGACAATATATTCTAAAAGATAAAAATTAAAGAATTTTCTACTTTCTAAATATAATTTAATTTTCATACAAAGTTAAAAAATCAAATGTTTAAATTACTCATATATTTTGCACATATATTTGAAGAAATAAAGACCAACCTAGATCTATTTTAACCCAAATTTACATAGTATTGAGAAGGATCAAGCTTCTATTCTTTTCGTTTTTAACTTTTACTTAATTCATTAAAAATAACACTAAACATATATCAATCATATATTATAATTATTAATACTTTATATCTTAATTATTTGAATATTTATAAATATTTACTCAAATTTATATTTAATTTTATTATTAATTTATTCTCATTTTTATAATTACAATTTTACAATATAAATTAATGTATTAGTTTAAATGTATTAACCCATATATATATCTCCTTCAAATTGCATTCCTCACTTGTTATATATTGTAATATTATTACCTCTAAACATTTCTTAAGTAATAGTGGGTATAATTTTTTTATTTAACTTTTATCATTTTTTTAGAGTGAAATTAATTTAAAAGTCTCCAAACAAGAATTAAATTACAAAAAATCTATAATTTTTATGTGGATCTAATGTAATGTAGGGCAATTCAAACCACAAATCTATAATTTTTATGTGGATCTAATGTAATGTAGGCCAATTCAAACCACATTACAATAACAATGATAGTAAATTCCAATTGATTCAACATGACCTTATCTCCTCTTCATTTTTATATAAGATTGTAATTGAATAAATTATATAAATAAACTCATAAATCAAAATAGCAAATAAACATGGTAACATTGTGATCTATTTTAAAATGATAAGAATGCTCAAGAAAGAACTATGCAACTATGGAAATGAAAGTATGTTTTATGCTAATGATTATGTTGCATAGATTATTGTATGGTTGTAATTTTTGAAATTTTGTAATTATTCAAAGCCCTAGAATAATGCTTCATAAAGAAAATGAATTAAAAAATTTTCAAATTAATATTTTTTTATTGAAAATTAAAAATAATATAATAAAATATTTATAATTTTTATATTAAAATGTTTATTTTTTTTAGTTTATCACAAATATAGAGTTTAAACACTCTCATTAACCTTAAAATACTCACACTACGAAAAATTCTCAATTCAATAATGTGATTCCAACCAATCTCTATTTAAATTTTAAAAAAATATATCAAAATGACTTTCAAATTATATAACCAATAAACTATTTATTATTATACTCTTACTATTCATTATTATACTCTTAAATTTAAAAAACAACCTTTTATAAATGTTGTGTCTGTAAACCTTGTAAACTAAAATATTTCCCTTCTTGAGATAAGACACTAAAAGACCGAGAGTCTTCTGACCAAAACTTACAAATTGTGCATCTATGAGTGACTCGGTAATTGATATACACACTTCGAATAAAGGTGAATAGAAATGATTCCTTTTAGTTAAAAAATGTAAATATTCAATTAATTTTTTATTTCCCAATAATTTCGATACGTATATAACTTGTTGAAATCATAAGTTTGGAGGGTCAACGTTATAATCAAAGTGTCCCATGTATTTTTGAAGATATTGAATCCATATATGCAGTAAAAAACTAGCTTAAACAATACAAATCAAGATTTGACCACAATATTTTTCATCGGATTCTTGCCAGAAATCCACAAAAAACTCCAAAAAATTGCACTTAAAAACTATTCTTAACCATTGTATTGATACAAATATTCACAAACACCCTACAAATGTGGTGGAAAAATCCATCTTGGATGTCATACAAGTTGACTAAAGACTACAAACAATCCATATTTTAGATAAAAGAATAAATAACCTAGCACACTCAAAAGTAAAACTAGCAATTGCACAAGATTCAAACATTACTTTCACTTTGGTACACTGATTCTTGGCCATTTTGACCTGATATCCTTTGCGCGCTTTGGAAGGCCTCAAGTGTCCGGGCCATCTGGATATGATTTTTCAAAATAGGCTTCAAATGTGTTGAACGTTGGATAAATCAACACTTCTCATGTGTTTTGTGACATGGACTAATTATTTTTGATGGATCTTTATCTCTAGCGGCAATGTGATCATTGACTAACCCCTCCGAGTTTTGGTCTAACAAAAATCGTGATTCCCACCAAGTGGTATTAGAGAATAGGTCACGAGTTCGATACACACGTGATTCACATTGGGGGAGATTGTTGGGTATTGGATAAATTAACGTGATTCCAAGCAAGTGGTATTAGAGCATAGGTCACGAGTTCGATACACACGTGACTCACATTGGGGGAGATTGTTGGGTATTGGATAAATTAATGCTCCTGTGTGTTTCACAACATGAATTAACAGTGGTTCCTAGTACAAGGACCCGACAAGGGGCTCGAAGATAAGGAGGGATATTTCCTTCCTAGACAAGACTAGACAAGGGCTGACTGAGAAGTGAATTTCTTGCTGCTTGACGTTAGGAAAGCAAGGTGCGAAGCCGCCTTGTGAATCCTTATCTCTGGCTATGCGTTCTTTGACTAACACCAACAAATTTTAGTACCAAATATATAAAGCTATTCCACTCAAAAACCAAGTCTCGAATCTAGGTCCTGCGAAAAAGAACCAACCTCACTTAGCTCATAATATTAAAAACACAAACCACAATCTTAATCGGAAAATAATGGGTATGGGAAGCAAGTCGTGAAGGACTGAATCTAGTAGTCACGCCAGGATGATGATTTTAACGTTCCTTACACAGAGCGTGCCTTGCTTTAGAGCCCTTGTTGCGATAGATGGGAAGAGGACGACCATCATCCACGAAAGGTCGGCGTTTGAAGTGTTCAAAGGAACCCACAAATTTTGTTGTGCGGGAGGTAAAAGATGCTAAGTAATATGTTAGATGGTTGTTTAATGAAATTAGTAGTAGTGTTTTTTTATGAGAGATTTTTCAGCGTAAATCACATAAAATTTCATTTGTGACTCATTTCGAACCAACTAGCGTAGTTCATTGTCGAAACGCGTCACAAATGAAATTTTATGTGATTTACGCTGAAGTATCTCTCATAAATTTGACATGATCACAGAAGCCTCAATTCTACAATTAGTAGTAGTGATTAATCATTTATATAAATTAAAATTGATTGTATGAGAAAAAAAACTATACTTAATAAAAATTCAATATTATTATACTCTTATTGAATTTTTCTTAGTTATATATATGTTATTTATATATATTATATAGTATTAATATTAATTTACTAAACCTAATTTATATTTTTGATATCATTATATATTTTATTTATAATTTAAAACTTTCGTCAATTGTTAATTCGAAATCCAACAAATCTAGCTATTGACGAAACGGTTGTAACTTCTCATAACGTGGGAATATGGAATTCGATCCATGGGTTTAAATAAATATGCAGATTTAAATCTAAAATTAAATGTATATAATCTATATAGATAATAAAAAATATAAAATTTATATTAAAATTTAAAAACCATTATTAAATAGTAATTTTATATAAATCTGATTTTATTTTTTTTAAAATTTTTTTTTATTTTTTTAGATGTTTGAATTTTTTGTATTTATATTTTATTTTTAGATTTGAACTTTTATTCTTTATTTTAGTTTTAGATTTTTGAAGTTTTTATTTTGAGTGTGAGATTAAGAATAAATTTAATTCATTTATTTTAAAATTTAGTTTTATTATATTATAATTTTAAGAGAAGAGAAGGTGACTTCGGTGACTGCAGTTCTTCGGTGATTTCGTCTGGGTTTTTTGTATTGTTTTATATTGGGTGGCTGCGGTTCTTCGGTGACTTCGTCTGCGGTTCTTCCTCTCTTCTGAACGCAGCCTTTTCTCACGAGAGATTTTTCTGAACGCAGCTTCTGGCTGCGATAGGTTTCTGAACGCAGCTTCTGGCTGCGATAGGTTTCTGAACGCAGCTTCCGGCTGCGATAGGTTTATGAACGCAGCTTCACATAGATCTAGATTTATTTCTGAACGCAGCTTCTGAACGCAGATCTAGATATATACATAGATCTATATTTATTTCTGAACGCAGCTTCTGGCTGCGATAGGTTTCTTCGGAAGGTAATAATCCCTTTCTGAACGCAGCTTCTGGCTGCTATAGGTTTTTTCTGGCTGCGATAGATTTAATATTCTGGGCTATCTCTTTGCGGCTGGGTTCTAATCCTCTATAGCTAGATCTAGATCTAATCTTTTCCGACTAGATCTAGATCTAATCTTTTGTCTTTTCCTCTACGGGTGGGTTCTACAAGGAAGTAAAATATGGCTCCCAGCTTCGCGAAAGTAGCAGCTGGCTCAGTGCCGTCAGCTCCTAGAGGGCAAGCTCCTGCCCATATTGTCAGTGAAGCCCCAACACCCACTGTCCATGGTATGCGCTTGGAGTCTGGTTTTCCATGGCTACAAATTATTTTCAGATACTGAAGCCATTACTCTGAGATTATTTCTCTTCAATTAAGCACGGTCTCCTTATTAGATGTTTTAAATAGAAAAAGAAAAGCATTAAGTTCCCTTATGAGGGGGCAAATCTTTATAAACGTAGTTTTTTTTGTTTGTTTTTTTGTTTGTTTCTTTTTTTTTTTTTTTTAGAGAGAAAAAACATCATTGTATTATATTGAGAAAATATAAAAACATTATAAAATACAAAAAGTGGCTCATGGAGTAGCCATGATATGAGCAACGAGGGCAGATACAACATCATAGGTCCATGAAGAGACATATACAACAACACAAAACATGATCAAGACAAATAGTATAGAGAAACTATACAGAACGACAAAAGGCATGTCGAATGCATCAGCGAAAGTTAGGACCAAAAACCATTTAGAAGAAGACCATAGAGGCATCAAACATAGTAACCAGGGAGAGAGAAATCGTGTACAAAACGAGAATTCTCGTCCACCTTTACTTCCATAGACCATGATCTAGATTCGAGGAGCAGACCATCCTTGGAAAGGCAGTCCGCTCGAATGTTTTAATCTTGACCAATAAGTTGAATGGAGCAATTTCCCGAGAGCCCCCAGAGAAACATTCTCTTGTCCATCCAGCCATCTAAGAGAGGGCTCCTTACGCGGCCAGCCCCATTTATATGGTCAATCACCAGCCTGGAATGACCAAAGATTTAAATTGCCTGAACATCAAAGAAAACACAGAAGGCAAGAACGCCCGCCAGAGCTCTAGCCTCAGCCATCCTTTTAGAGTATGTTCCTCCGTTCCAAGAAATAAGAAATTGTAGCTTCTCGTCCATGCAAATGAGAACTCCACAGCCGCAATGATTTTGTTGTTCAGCTCCGGTAAAGAATGCACAAGCGAACCCATTGAGACAACATTCTTCTTCTTTCGTGATTGTATTCTTCCTTTTGGGAAGCCTTTTTGGAACTGAATCATAGATGGCAATAATGTGTTGCAGAATAGAATTAAGGGGTTCCTTTGAGTCTTTGAAAATTTTACAATTCCGCCATTTTCAAGTGCACCATAGTACAATTAAGATGAGAAATCGCCATGGTTCTCTTTGCCTGCTCCACCATTCGAATGCTGCATGGGTAGAAACAAAATCAACGTGAGGAAAACCATAAAGAATAGCCAGATCATACCAGATTTGCTGAGTGGATTTGCATTGGAAGAACATGTGGTAATTGGACTCCTCGGCCGATTCGCACATTGAACACTTGCTTGGATCGTGCCAGCTTCTTTTCCTTAAATTATCCCACGACAAATTCTTGTTGTTGAACACCAACCACGCGAAATAGATTATTTTAAGGGGGCATCCCGCCTTCCAGAGGGCCACAGGAAACTTTGCGCGAGAGTGAGAGACCTTTGAATTGATCATGTCAGAGTAAATATCTCTTACCCAAACCGGCAATTGAGCATTTGGCATAGTCCATATTAAGTGATCAGCCGGCCCAGCGCGTTGAATCCCACGACCACCAAGAGCATCTTTGACAGATTTCCATGAGAAAACCAGACTATCCGGAAAAAAAAGATCGTTTGCATCCTTCCATAAAGGGGCAGAGCCATGCCAGGCGGATATGAGTTTGTCCCATGTAAAGATACCATTCTTGTGAAGGAAAGATAAAAATATTCTTGGGGATGAAAATGTCATTGTGACCGCACAAAATGGGATCGATGCCAATTAGTATTATGCTGCCATAATGGATCCTCCACTTCAGATTCTTTAAAACGTATTGCTCAATCTTTCGTAGACTAAACCAAATAGCAGAACTGTGCTTAGTCTCAATTGACCCTGATCTGAACCAGAATTCCAGATTTTTACCTTTCAAGTATTTCAATTTAACAGAGTTACTCCAAGGTCCTTCCCCAAAGATACCTCTCCATAGCGATTTACATAGGAGTGCTTTGCCGAAAGCCCTTAAATCCATTAGTCCCCATCCACCAAGGCACTTGGGTAAAGAGATACTTTCCATTTTGGCAAGATGGAATTTCCGTTGTTCTGACTTACCGCCCCAGATAAAATTAGCCGAAACCTTGTTCTTATGAATGATGCTTGCGGGAAGGTAGAACAAGTGAGCCCAGTAGATAGCCATCTGCGACAACACGGCTTGAGATAGTATAATTTTGCCTGCCACAGAAAGACTCCTGTATTCCCATGCCGAAATATTTTTATAATATCTCTCTATTAACCAATGCCAATCATTCTTGGAGTAACCCTTAGCTTTGAGCTGAAAGCCAAGATATTTAAGGCCATCCTTGAGCGATCTTGTCTCTATACCAAACAATGCAGAGATCCAATTCACCAAATCCATGTTGGAATCATTGTGAAAGAGGGTGGATTTCACCTTTTTAATTATAAGCCCAATGGCTCTTTGGAATCTTTCAAGAATGTCGTTCAAACATATCCACGAAACCTTACAGAGAATTGCAAATAAGAGCACATCATCCACAAAGAGGTTGTGTGATATGAAATTATTTCTGCATATCTTGACAGGCCTACATCTGTTCTCGGAAACTGCTTTGTTAATGTGGATGCTCAGAGAGTTCATAGCCAGGATAAATAGGAGAGGCGAAAGGGGGCATCCTTGACGAAGACCTCTTTCAGCTAGAAAAAAGGGGAAGGTATTCCATTGATAATAACCGCGTAGTTAACATTTTCTATGCACGCCATGATCCACCGGATGGAATTAGGCCTCAATCCAATCTTAGCCAATAAACATCTAATAAACCCCCAGTCTAAACAATCATAGGCCTTCTGCAAGTCGATTTTCAAAATGGCCGCATCTAAATTTTTTGATATCATAGAGAACAAACACTCCTGAGTGTTGGCCACGACATCCAAAATGTTCTACCCTTTTAAAAGAGCATGTTGATCCTTAGTGAGGAAGAAAGCCACAGTTCCTTTTATTATTTCAGCAATAATTTTTGTGGTGATTTTAAAGGATATGTTGCATAATGAGATCGGTCTAAAATCATGAAAGGAAACCGCATCCGCCTTTTTAGGAATTAGAGCAATCAAAGTGGATGTAGTAATGTGGTGAATGCTGCCAGCCATTCTAGATGCTTCAACCATCCTTAGTAAGTCTTGCTTAATGATATCAAAAAAATGAGTAAAAAATTCAATTGTCTAGTCGTCCGGACCTGGGCATTTGTCCTTTTTAAAGTCCTTCAAGACTCCAAGCAGTTCATTCTCTGTAACAGGCCGAAACAGGGACTCGTTTTTTTCATCATCGAACATTTGAGGAAACAATTCGATACCCCATAGAATGTCTTGAAAAGCACCACCCTCACTTCTTCTATATTGACTCTTAAAATAACGTACAACTTCCCTTGAAATGTCTTGTTGAGAGACGAAGAAACCCCCATTTCCATCACTGATCTTCCATATGGTATTCTTCTCGCGTCTGGCATTTGCAAATTTATGAAAGAACTTCGTGTTCCTATCCCCTTCTTTGAGCCATATTTCCCTGCTTTTAAGCCTCCATGTAGATTCTTCCTGCTTCAACAAGATGTGTTTTTTCCTTTCAAGCTCTCTTATGTGGCATTTCATGCTAAACGGACAAGAGTTAGCATCCATAGATTTTATAATGCTATCCAGCTCCCGTTGAGTTTCCTGTAACGCCTCCCTGTCCTTTTTCCTTTTTCCAGTTTGCCATTCTTTTACCACCTTTCTCACGGTAGCCATCTTGTCTCTAAAAGTAAAAAACGGGGGGAGCATAGCTCTAGCAGATAAATCCATCCATGCATTGGAGAAGATATCATTAAAGGTTGGGTCTTCTAAACATGTTCTATTGAATTTAAAAGGGTACCCCTTCCTAAATCCTTTTTCCCGCCAACTGAGAAAAATTGGCCTATGGTCAGATACAAAAGCATTCCCAACCGTTGAAAATGGCATGCCCAGTTTATCTATAATGCTAACATGCACTATAAACCGATCAATTATTTTGGCAATATATGCCTTTTCTGCTCTACCATTATCCCATGTTGGCTTCATTTCTGATGGGGCGATATCCACAAGGTTTTTGTTCATAAGTTCATACTTTATGCGGTCTGCAAGCAGATCCATTTTTCTGCAACATCCCCAGCATTCATCAGAACTTAATGTTACATTAAGTCACATGCAATCACCAGAGATTCAATATCAAAAAGATCTGAGGCAGAAAACTTCTCCCAGAAAGGAATCCTATTCTTGTAAGGTGCATAGGTGTTTAAAATATTTATAGGGAAGCCTTTTCCCCTGATATAAGTTGATATCACAATGCCAGCAAAGCACTTGTACACCTTGGCATTGATCCATTGAGGATCCCATAATGCTGCTAGTCCCCCAGACAGACCACTAGCCTTAGAGGCTACTAGATACCATGAAGGAAACATTTTCCTAAAATAAGAAATGGAATCATGGCTACTGTGCATAGTTTCCTGGATTAAAATCATTTTCACCGAGCTGAGTATAAAATATCCTTTAGCGATAATAATTTTAGGTCTGCGCCGAGACCTCTAATATTCATAGATATAATGATTGTCATTTAGAAAAGATTCTCTAGCTGCACTTGCTCTAAGAGGCTGATACTTTGACATATCATAAATGGGAACATCAACCAGAGATAGGTTCCTAACCCCACTTTCTGTAACGATAGACCTCCCCCTAAAATGTCTGCTTCCCCCTGGTCTTCTTCCTCACAGTAATATTCTTAGCAGAACCAGAGCTAATGAAAGGAGAAACATGGTTCGTTGGTTTATGGATGGTTAATGGCTCCAGTTCGAGAGATTTTCTCCTAAGGAGAAAGTCTAAGTCGGTGTCACACAAATTAGTTGGAGACGAAGCAGGGGAGTTAACATGAGTGACAACCACAAGCGGCTCTTTTCCTTTCTTAGAGGATAATTTTTTTTATCAGGAGTTGGCGAAGAGGACGAAATAGGAATGGGGAGAGACCCCAGAGAGAGATCCTTAAGTTGAAAAGGTAAAGGGGAAGGAATGACCGTGTCACCTCTCGGTTATGGAATAGGCGCGCATTGAAAAGCTATAGGACTATTCATCATAGGGCGATCAAACATAATCGAGCTACCAGGTCTGGCATCGAGAATCTAAGAAAAGTCTTGAGACAAAACCCACGGGGATGTGGTTATATTAGGCGCCAGATTATTATGATGTTGGTCATCCAGCAGTTCAGTCACCGATAAGCTGTCAGAAGAAAAATTTGATCTCGCCTTACGATGAAAAAATCCGCTTTTTGGAGCCAGATGCCGAGGACAATGTTTTATGAGATTACCTGTTTTGTGGCATGCGGCGCATCTGAAAGGGATGCCCCAAAAGTCCAGTATTTGATTGATTTTCAATCCTCTCCAAGCTATCTCAATGTGATCTGGATATCCTCCTCTATAGGCCTTCTCAATGAGAATCCACGCAATTCTTTTGTCTTTCTCACCCAAACACCATGGATCTACATAAACAAATTTTCCAATTGAGTTGCTCATCTCCTCGAGAATCTCCTTGGACCACATTTCCAGGGGGAGATTTGGGAATTTTACCCAGATCAGGTTATTACAGGGAGTGTTTTTCAACAGATCATACCCAATATACCATCTATAAAGAGTGAGAAAACTTCTCTTAAAAACCCAAGGACCTTTGAGAATAGCTTCAACATTAGCGACATTTAAGAAGTGAAAGCAATACAACTCCTTCATGAGGTTAGAGGTAATGGGAGTGTATCCTATCACTGGTTTCCAATGGACTGTTAACCACTTCCTCATCTCGACATCGTTCATTTCCGGAAAGTGCCACCTACCAACCAAGGCGAGGTTCTGTAAACTTTCAATTCTTTCAGTAAGATGAATGTTGTCCAGCTTGATAGCAGAAGGCGGAGCTATGGTTTTGACAGGGTTCCGGGATTTATTATAGCAGTTCGAATGCTCGAGTAAAACCTTTCCCACCTGCGAGGAGTTGTCTCTCCTCCGGGAAGACCGTCCATCCTTCTCCCTATCAACACCATGCAAAGATGGTTTAACGACCACGTCATCCAGGGTTGATTGCCACCCCCCAGATAGCGTAGCGTTCTCCCAAGCCCTCTCATCCATCAGAGTGGCCTGAATCAGCGCCTTCATGGCCGACGCATCGAACCCACTGTCCATGTGCCTCCAAAAAACCTTCTCCTTGGATTAACAGCCGGGGCACTTATCAAGATTAGATTTCCAAATCCAATTAGTATACAAAATTAAACACCCTCTGACTAACCTCTGAGAGAGATACGTGGATTATATAAATGCCGAGAGGGGGGAAATGAATGAGGATGGGATCAATCTGACACAAGGAAATACAGTTAGAAGAATCGAGAAAGCACCAAGATGACGCTGGGAAGATTACTTCTAGAATTCAAGGCAGGCTCAAGTCCAGAAGGACTACAACTTGGCCATAAATCATAACTATGGATGACGACACCGCTCCGGCAAATTGACCAAAAAGGTATGATCCTAAAAATAAAAAAACCTCAAGTACAAGACAGGTCATGAAAGGACATCCACCCCGATCCCAAAGAATATTTTGAAAAATTAGTTCAGAAAAAAGCAGAGGGATCCGGACACGAAAAAAAATTCCATTCCGGACAAAGTTCCCGGAAAAGGTGGGATCTCAAGGCTCCGAGCAGGGTGGTCTACAGTGTTACCGAAGTCGAGACCTCTGAGGATGAGCTAGATGGAGGGGGATTCTTGACAAACTAGATAACAACAATATACCTCGACAATACACCACCAATCTCCGAATCTAAACCTTATGTCTGTGCATGGCTTGTAAATTTCAGTATACTTTCTCAATTTTTGAAAGACCGAGAACATTATGAGGATATCCGGAGGGAGTAAACCGGGTAAAAAAGCATTCTTGATATTGACATTCCTTATCACAATAGACCAGGAAAGGAATTTCCCGTTCTGTACATGAGCCAATCTTAGACAAAAACCAAAAAAGTCGCACAAGTTCTAAAAAAGGAACTAAGTACCAGCACTGTATTGCAAAAAACAGATAAGAAACATTCACAACAATCCATGACTACGCCATATCATAATATCAACGCATTAGTAACTGCATTCCTATTAACTGTAAATAGGTTGTTTACCACATCTTACAAGGGTAATAAAAATATTGACCTCTATCCGGACGCATGTCGAGGGGAAAGCATGAGAAAAACACCAGCAACAAGCGAGAAACACAAGGGAGATTGGAACCGGAAACAAAACCGGAGAAGTGAAGCTTCAGCGCTGTGTCTGGCCAGCCAAGAAAACTTAGGACAGAACCGTGAGGTTGGTTAAATGGTGCAAAAAATGTTGAAGCTGGCTCCAAATACAGAAGAGGTTGTAGACGGGTGTCGACAGGTCCTGCACGTCGATAGGGGATGTATCATGGGAAAGCAATAGCTAGCAGCCAAACGAAGAGGATCGTGGAAACATGCATTGGTCCATTTGCAAACCACCAGATTGTGATTGGTGAAACTGCGGCTGATGAGCTGTGGCGAAGGCAACTGGATTACTTCGGCTCGCTTCTCCGCTCCGGCATGTGCCCCCTCACTCCTACTCTCACTCGCTCGTAGATCCTCCAAGATAATTTTGAATAAAATAAAAACTACGTTTACGTTATAAACGTAGTTTTTATTTTATTCAAAATTATATTTGTATTCAATTTATAGTATTTGAGAGTTTTATTTGTGGAGTATTGTATCATGTAATTGATTTTATTTTATTTTCTTTTATTTTAAATTTTAATTTGTTA
>APFE030852340.1:59585-78024 GCA_000404065.3 Pinus taeda
TTTTTTGGTCCATGGTATTGGACATGATGGTTTTTCGGTCCATGGTATTGGATGCTTCGGCATGTATAATATGTATTGTAACATTGAAAGGAACATAATGAAAAATCAAGCTGGTAGTCTCGGTTTTGAGATCCAGTGGGAAATCTCTGTGTATATGTGTTTTATGTGTTATGCTCTCGCATTTTTATTTTTCCTGTGATTTAGAATTCGTATGCAGGTAATTTCTGTACGGGGTTAAAACCTACACATTTCTCTCATTCATTTCATTGCTAAAGAAGCTCTCACTCATCATCGATCACTTCCTCATTGTTTTTAGGGTCAAAGACATTCCAAAAATTGATTTCAAACTCTTTCGCTGCGTTTTTAGGGAGCAAGTTTCACTTTTCACTGGGCACAATGCGCTTTTCAATGGGCACGCTGCACTTTTCCCTACACATTGCGCTTTTGATAGTGAACGCTGCGATTTTCTTCAAGAGTCATCAAACAAGTTTCTAAGGGTTTTCAAAGGCAAATCACGTCTCCAACAAGGTTAATCAAGTAAGTTGAAGGCTCAACATCCTTTCCATCAGTTTATTTCATAGTCTTTATGGTGTGAACCTCCTATTTTCCCCCACGCTACGTTTTTGTGGGAGAGCCATCATTTTCATTTTGAAAACCCTAAAACCCTATTCCTAGCATAACCTACCCTCCTTTACACTTAAACACACTCCTAAAACCGTCACTTTCATACTCCCTAAGTCCCTAAAACCAAACCCTACCCCTATGTTGCATTTCTGGCAACCTAATACCTTGGGCCTGTATATAAATTCTATAAAAGATCTCCCTCCCTCACTTTTAATTCCTATTACTTCCTAGAACTCCCTCACAACTTCCCTATATCCTTAATTTTTTCCACACTCAATTCCCCTCCCTAACCCCATCATCCTATTTCCTCTTTCCCTTCTCCTGTTTTGCCCCTTAAGGTTTGTATTCACAGTTTTCTATGGAGGAGGAGATTATGGAGGAGGAGGAGAAAAATTATGACAAGAGTGGAAAGGTGTCAAGGTGTGAACCTCTAAATACTCAAGAGCTGAACCAATTTCAAAGTAGTGTTTTCAGCATGTAAGGTGTCTTGAGTTTTTTGAGTTGGTGCAAAAAGTTCAATATCATGCTGAATTGACCAGATTGTTTGTCACAAACCTTAAAAAGGGTAAAGTCACAATTGCAGGGGTAAATTTTCCATCTCAGCTGACATCATAGCAGCAGCTACATGGATACTAAACATTGGTGAAAAATGGTTTAAGACTCAATAATTGGATGCTCAACTGTATCAACCCTACCACAAAGCTCCATACAAAGGTAGAATCAAGAAAATATTTCCAAGATGATGAATCTTTTCATCTTGATGTTGATGAGACTACTTTGAAGGCTAATGAGGAGCCTAATATAGTTGAGCAGCCTATGGTGGACAAGGAGAAAGAACTCAAAAGGTTGCAGGACAAATTGAGAGAGGCAAATTCTTTGATATCATACCTACAATAGGAAAACATGCAGCTAAAAGTTGATAAAATGATTCAAGAGAAGCACATTATGAAATTGCAAAAGGATGCTAAAGGTAAATCAATGATAGAGGGAGAGGACCTAGTTGAACATCAAGAGAAAGTGACAAGACAAAAACTAAAGACAAGAGGCCTTAAAAATTTACTTCGGCAACAAAGAAAGCAAATCACGGTGAATGAGCTTCTTGACAGGGAAATCAATGAAGACAAGGAATATTGGCTAGGAAATGTCAATGATGATTTGGAGAAGCTTCTCAAGAGGGAAAACAAGGAAAATAGGCTATAAAAACACATGGCTACCCATTATTACACAAGGAACTTGATTTTGAGAGCAAAGGTCAAACAAATGAAAGCAAGGCTAAGAAAAACCCTAATTAGTCAAAAGGAGAAGGGTAAGTTTGTTTTGCTAGTTGATGCATCTATGATACTGTAGTACAACATATTGGGACATTATATATAAATTTTGAGAAGTTTTGGTGAACATTTTTGTCATTTGTAATTTTTTGGTCAAATTTGGCAATTTTTGACACAATCACCCTGCCAAAAGTGTAGCGTGGGCCATATTGCGCTTTTCCTAGAGATCCAAATGGAAAGATATCTACATGGTTGGATATATTTTTACCCCTACATCAACTTTGGATGTCTGGAATTCCAATTCATTAACCTTTACAAGGTGAAAATGGTCAAAAACCACCTAAAAACCACCTTTCTTCCCTGCTTTTGGAGGCCACGCTAAGCTTTTTGACTAGTATTGGGAGAAGTAACTTTTGAGGAGATATACTTCATCCTTTTCAATGATTGAGGGATCTATGGATAACTATAAAGAAATATATTTCCAATGAGATATCATGAGCTCAATTTGGAGTTCAGGAAAGCCTCCAAAAGTGACCTACAACCTCACGGTGCGATTTTTCCAGATATGCTGCGTTTTTTTGTGGTGGTTTTTCTCCAGTTTGATCAGTTGGATTCGGATTTCCATGATGTAATTAATTAATCTAGTGTAAATATGATGTAATAGTGGGCAATTAGTCTTGTTAAGTTGTTTTGATGTAAATTTGGCCTCATTTATGAGAGTGGTTGGAGTCAAAGTTAAATGGAGGAGTTGTTTTAAACCTCCCTAGACATTAGGGTTTGGTTAGAACACCTCATGGAGCAGTTCCTAGAGTCATGGATTCGACCCCCGAGAGAAGGGAGATATTGTTTTGGTCTTTATGTATCATTTTATCAGTGATAGAACAGGTTGTACATCAGAGGAGAGAACTATTGTAGCTTGTACTTGGACATTTTCTGGAAATCAAAGGATATATTTTGCAACTATTATCTAGGAATTAATGTGAAGTAAGTTTGTGATGTTGTTTTTTCTCTGTGATAGCTTTATATGAAATATATTCATCTTCTCTTTCCGTTCATCAATTCTTCAATGGTTTTCCTTACAATTTATAAACAGAATTATTTGCATAAGGCCCTATTTTTATGGAAATATCATTATGTGTTACTTTCTTTCTTGATTAATTAAATCATGTTTCATGCTCATTAAGACCTTTTTCTTCTTCTAAACACTATAATACACTGACAAACCCTAAGATCCATCACAAAAGTATTACTATCTTGCTCCTTTATATTTTTGTTGCTATAACCCTTTGATCCTCTGGCCTAGCTACCTAGTTTTTCTCCCTTATCTAGCATCAAAACCTTAAATTTTCCAAAACCTACCTGAGCTAGCTATCTAGCCTAAAATCATTTTACATTCCAGTCAATTCTTTGGTTGCGATTTCATAGAGAGAGTCCTCTTTGGTTTGGTAGGGCTAGCTACTAAACTGAAAGCTTGGTCTGTGGTTACCTCCATTGATCTCCTCTCAGCTTGGGACATTGTGGAGGATAACCTTTCGGCGTCATTTCTGAGGAAACAACTGTTATATTATTCCTGGGATTAGTTCTATAAATGCTTTCAAGACTGGTTCTATGGGTGACAGGTTCCAGTATTCAAAGAAGGTTGATTTAAGAAATCACATCAACTTCAAGGTGTAAAAAACTTTGTCTCCTAAAAGACACACGAGGTAAAATCCTGACCCAAATCCACCTCTGGTTGTTGATGATCTAGAGAAACTGTTGAGAAAAAGAAAAACCCCTCTTCCTGTAACTGGAACTTGAAAATTGGTAAAAACCGCCTCTCTACCTCATCAACTATTTACTGCTGAAGATCTTTCTTTTGATATTCAATTCGAGTTATCCCTATTTCAATCAAAGTCTAAGTATTTTCTTACAAAAGTAGTTTTTGACCCTATAAAGTTTGATTCCTACTTTCCTACTTCTCAATCTTTGTTTTCTAGACCTTCTGCTAAATCTCTGTTTTCTAAACTTGATCACGAGATTTGGTCCAACTTTGAGAAGCTCCAAAGCCTTGCAAACCGACTTCAAATCACCACAGAAAAGGCCTATATCCAATATTAGCTTGCAATTTTTTTTGCTGCTACATCCTCTACCGTATCTCCAAATACATCAGCCACCACATCTGTGATTTTTAATCCACCGCTACCTTCTTTGACAACATCATCTCAATCAACAAAACCCATTGTAGTTCCCGTACAACTTCCTCCAGCAATCATGGCAAGGTTTTCTCCTTTAATATTGCCTGGTCAACTTGAAACTTTACCTCAGAACTATGGCCAAAGGCTTCCCCTATTTTATGGAAATCTCGAAATCACAATGCAATAACATGTTGACAAACTGGTGGATTTCATTGATCTAGAAGAGGTTGATGAAGAAGATGCCAAAATGAGAATAATAGCACAAAGATTTTCTGGGGATGTGAAAAAGTGGTTTCGTAGCTTGGCAGCTAATTCCATCAATAGCTCTCAACGGATAATAGAGTTTTTCTTAACTCGATGGCAAGAGAAGAAGAATCGATTACATATTTTGACGGAGTATAATTCCATGAAAAGAAACCCGAATGAGACAATATAGGAATTTACAACCAGGTTCAATCTAGTGTACGATTCCATTCCTAATGAAATTAAACCTCCCCTTGGTTTAGCCCTCCTCCACTATCTTGATTCCTTTGACCTAGACATGGCATATCAGCTTAGGGAGAGATATCGTGCAACTTTAGAGGAAATGTAGAGCAATGTTGTAAGTGTAGAAGCTAATTTACTGATCAAGAAGTCTAAAATAAAACCAGAGAAACTAGAGAAGAAAGTCACCATTAAGGAGGAGTCTTCCTCTTCTACTAGTGGTAAATTGGACACTCTCATAAAGACCATGGAATGAATTATGGAAAGAATTACTATCGTTGATCGGCAAGTGGAGGCTTCAATAAGGAATCCAAATTATAGGGGCAATTTCAGAAATAAGTAGAAAGAACAAAAAACTCAAGATCCTCAGGGACAGGTCAGAACTCCTTTTCAGAAAAATTACACTCAAGGTCTGGAAGAAGATGAAGAAGAAATTACTGAAGCTAATTATTTCTTTGAGGAAGATGAACTCCCTACTTTTCTGACCGAGGAAGATTAGTTTTCTCAGGAATCTCTTGCACCAAGTGATCAAAAACTTGTCCTTGCAAATGATGATTCATGGGAAGTGCAGACTGAAGAGTACCAAAGGGGATATCAAAATGCTCTCATTCATTTGCAGAAGCAGTACAATTTGAGGAGCAGGGAAAGGCAAAATGCTTAGAGGTATGTACAAGACAAAGAAGCAACTCCTGCAGATAAAAACAGAGAAAAAGAGATTGTCATTCTAAGTCGGGACAAAAACAATGAAACTTCCACCAGCAATGTAAGGAAGGACAAAGAGGATCAGATTGAAGGTCAGAGGAAGGAGTCTCATCCCAAAGGATAACCTGAAAAGAAGGACACCACAACAAAAGAGGTAGACAAGCAATCCAATATGTTTAGTTTAGAGAATGAAATTTCCAGATTGAAGGTTTCAATTCCTCTAACTGAACTAGTAAAAAATGAAAAGTAGAAATCTCATATTGCTAAAATGTTGAAAGTGGATCAGATGTCAGACACAGTAAATGTTTTTGATGATGAGCCTGCAATTCTGTTTGGTCTAGCCGTAGAGGGAAGTGTTGAAGATAATGAAGTCCTACTTTTCTATCTTAGTTTGAAACTCCATGAGTTTATACTCCATAATGCCATGTTGGATTCCTATGCCTCACATAATCTTATGCAAAAGGCTATTATGGACAAACTGGGATTAGACATCACCCAACCATACATGACTTGTATTCATTTGGTTCGGGAAGGGTCACATGCCTTGACCTTATCAAAGACTTAATAATGTCCCTTGACCAAATTCCAGCCAAAAATGTGTTGATGGATGTAGTGGTTGCTGATATACCTCCACGGTTTGGCATGTTTCTTTCACTTAAATTGAAGTTGGTAGTAAGTTAATTTATTATATAATATATATAATAACAAGTTTATTTTTATGTTTTTTAAAATCGATTTATATTTATTATTTTTCAAAATTAACTTATACCATAATATAATGTATATGTTGAAACTCTTTTTATTTTAGATATTTGTTAACGTACTTCAATAATGCGGACTGTTATTTGGTGCAGTAAAAAATAACGTTCATCTTCCCTTTGTGGTGAGATTGACCATTGTTAGAGTCGTGATTGCGGTGGTTCTGGTGGGGTTCATAGTAATTTGGAAAAGAAAATATTCAGGTAGGTTGATTTTCTTCTTCGACTCGAAGTGTATGTTTTTCTTAGTCAAATAGTCTCAAATAATTATTTTAATTTAATTTAATTAATTAATTATTTAATTATTTATTTTTATTATATATATATATATATATATATATATATTTTTATTATTATTATTATTATTTTATTATATTATTTTTTTTTTTTTTTTTGCAGGAAACGAAAAAGCATATTATATTATATAAGCTATATAATGAATATATACATTGTCAAATATAAACTTCATATGGCCAGAAAACGGACGCATGGACAATCCGTAGCAGAAGAGTCTGAAAGAAGGAGGGAAACTAGTCCCAAATAGAAAGATCCGTAGCAGAAGAGTATGAAAGGAGGGAAACTAGTCCCAAATAGAAAGTTCTGGATATCATCCTGATAAACAGTCTTTTTAGCTGTAATAGAGATCACATAAGGAAATTTTGTAGATACAAAATTGGAGAACTAGGATCCTCTGTGGAGAAACAACACTGTTCAAAAAATCCAAAATACATTCGACTGTACATAAGTAAGAGGGAAATCAAAAGAAAAAAAAACAGAAAATGACAGATCATACCTGGAACCAACAAGGTTTGGGATTACAAATTAGGGAGAGAAAATTCATTGATAGAAACCATTTCCTCCTCATAACTTACCTTCATGTTCCAGATACCTGTGTCCGATAAGAGTCCTTCCTTTGATAAAATGTCTGTTGTCTTGTTCTGTACTCTGTAAATGTGTTGTATGGATCATCCTTCCATCCTCCTCCATAGGAACATTATTCTATTCATCCAACCTGCCAGGAGAGGATTGCAGATATGGATTTTTCCCAAAACATGATCCACCATGACTTTGGAGTCCTCGAATATTGATGCGGATTGTATGTTAAAGAAAATACAGAAAGAAAGAAGACCCGCGAGAACCATCACCTCTGCTTTGCAATTGGATCCTTTACCCCTATTCTATGAAATAAGATATTGAGTATTTTTGTCCATGATGATGTGGATTCCACAGGCACAAGAATTTTTTTGAGCAGCTTCGTCAAAGAACGCTCTCGGGAGCATGTTAAGATCATGACCATTCATGTTTGGAATTAATCTTTTTTCCTTGAGAGGCTTTTCAGGTAAGGATTAAAAAAGAGACGATATACTTTGGAGAGTTCCCATGAATGGCTCCTTTCTTTCCTTGAAGATTTTGTTGTTCCTCCATCGCCATATGCACCAAAGGGCAATAATAAAAATAGGCCTCGAGGATTCCTTTTTCCCACTCCACCAAAAGAATGCCTCTTTTATGGATGAATGAGAAAAATGAGGAAACTCGTATAGATTTTCCAGAGCTTGCCATAATTGCTGCATTTTCTAACAGCATAAGAACATGTGGCAATTTGTTTCCTCCTCAGACTTGCATATTAAACAGAGACCCGACCCCTGCCAGTTCCTCTTTTTTAAATTTTCCCGGGTTAAGTTTTTATTGTGGAATACCAACCACGAGAAATGAATAGCTTTGGAAAGACAACCAGATTTCTAAAGTATTGATGGGAAAGCAGGGTTGGAGATGGTATTTCTTAAGGCTAACAAATTCTGGTAAATATCCTTTACACGTACCTGGGAAGGACCATTTGCAATTTTCCATGTAAGGATATCAGTTTCTAGAGAGCGGTATATTCCACAGTTCCTCAGACAGTTTTTTAAACACTTCCACTGTCTAGCAATATTACCAGACATCCCCATATTTTCATATTCTTTCCAAATGGGGATGGGTCCATGCCATTCAACGATAAGTTTGTCCCAATTAAAAAAACCTTTTCTATGGAAGAACTTAAGGAGAGATCCAAGCAAGATGATTTCCTCCTGACCGCTTAAGAAAGAGTCTACTCCTATGATAATTATGCTTCCAGAATGGAAGTTCCATACCAAGTTCTTTAAGAAATAATCTTCTATCTTACAAAAACTAAGCCAAATTGCTGATCCATAAGTGGATCCAATCCTTCCTTTCCTGAGCCAGTATGAGATATCCTTATTGCCCATATACTTCTTTTTTATTGTATTGCTCCAGGGTCCCTTTCCGAATATCCCTCTCCATAGTGATTTACACAGAAGAGCCTTTCCAAAACTCCGTAGGTCTAGAAGGCCCTATCCCCCAAGATTTTTCAGCAAAGAGATGTCAGATAATTTAGACAGATGATATTTTCTTTTCTCAGCCTGGCCACCCCATATAAATTAGCAGTAATCTTATTCATCTTCTGAATAATTTATTCTAGATACAAAAAAAAATTCATATCCTTTTTTACTTCTACCTATAATATGTTGGTCCCCATATTGTCATATTTTTTTGGCACCTACTTTAAGAAATGATATTCTAATCAATTTGTTGGAACCTAAGGTTATGTTGGTTCATCACATCTCTGGAGTTTTCAAAGACAATCCATCAAAGGGTCAACTAACACATGAACACTAGTCAAATGATCACCTAGCAAAGTAACTGATTGAGTGGTCGACTTGTAGGATCACCGATTCAATGGTCGAAGAAATCAATTGAGCCATCAAATCAACTTGGACCATTAGATGGGAATCAAGAAGTGAGTTGACAAGATAGCGTGGATTTGGTGAAAATAGTTACAAGGACTAATGCTCGTTGGTGGACCAAATTCCATACAAACCAAGGAAATTGGATAGATTTAGTAGTTATAAATGAAGGACCTTACGGGTCTAATATGCATGGATTTACTTAGAAATATTGATTTTTATTATATTTTTCATTGTGCATTGTGATGTTCTAATCATAGCGTACTATGCTTAAATGCAGTAATGATGTCTCTATACAACACCCATCATCTTTAAGCATTACTTTTTCTTCTCTTTAATTTTTATTTAGCCTCTATTATCCATTATTTGTTCTCAGTTCCTCTCATTCCATGACATGGTATTAGAGGTGATGGTTTAATCCTAGATTTATTATTTGCAAAAAGCATTGAGTTGAATCTTATAGTGATTGAATTTTGGGTTGATTGATTTTCTGAGTGGAACTTAGTTTGAGAGCTTAGATCTATCATACATATAAAGATGGCTTCCAAGATCGATCCTTATTATTATAAATGGGAAAAATTATGTAATCTGGGCAGGTCATATATAGAAACCATTGAAGAGCAAAGGGATCTAGCAGTACACAAAGACGGTTATTCTAGATCTGAAGGAAGGTTAGATAAAATTTATCATCGATGGAAATAAGGATGAGGTTCATCACTACCCATTTTCATATGACCAATATTGACCACCCTCATGAGGTGTGGAAGAAGTCTAGGTCATTCTTTGATAAATTTGATGAAAGCTAGGTCAAGCAGTTGGAGAAAGAATTGATCTCCCTTAATCCCCATTCCTTCGAGAGGATTGAGGAGTATCTACCTCATGTCAAATAGTTGTAACTAAAGTTGGGTGACTATGGAAAGAACTATCTAAAGAAATATGGACAACTCATTGAATTGGTTCTCATGAATCTAAGGAAACCTTATCATGTGTTATGTTCCTTGTTTCACACCAACTAGAGATCGTGCAAAGAATATGTAAGTTGGAGAAAGAATTGATCTCCCTTAATCCCCATTCCTTTGAGAGGATTGAGGAGTATCTACCTCATGTCAAATAGTTGTAACTAAAGTTGGGTGACTATGGAAAGAACTATCTAAAGAAATATGGACAACTCATTGAATTGGTTCTTATGAATCTAAGGAAACCTTATCATGTGTTATGTTCCTTGTTTCACACCAACTAGAGATCATGCAAAGAATATGTAAATGATGAAGCAAAGCTTCGAAGTAAGCACTAAGCACATCTACTCAAAGTAAAGGAAAATTTGACGCAGAAGGAAAGTCAAAATCGACTTGAATGTGTTAACCAAAAAACTCAAGGAAAATTGATGGATCTAAATCATCCAAGAAGAATAAAAAAAAGAAAGCATGTCACTATTGTGGGAAGGAAAGACACGTCAAGAAAAGGAAGAAGACATCATTACACTATTATCCATTCTTCATTCTTCGTTCCCCTTCCCATGTAAAAAGGTCATATTTTTGTTAGGTATTCTAGGTACTGCCTTTTTCAACATTTTTCATGTATGTTTTTTACTTCAATTTATAATATGTTGGTCCCCATATTTGGCATTTTTTTTTTTGGCATTTACTTTAAGGCGTGGAGTTCTAATCAATTGTTGTAAATCTACACAATAAAATATACCTTATATAAAGTTTACAATAATTTTTTGAATTAAAACCACATCTCTATATATATAAAATAAACTTGGGTGATTTAAGTTTTATGTATTTATTTATGATTATTACCTTTTGGAACATAAGATTATAGTTTTCCATCGATGGAATTGATACACCAAACTTGATTTATTTTTTCGCTATATGTTGCTTCCTTTGCATGATGTAGCTTCAAATTAATTATCACGCAATAGATATATATAAAAAATACATTATATTCTGGTGAAATAAATACATTATATTAAGAGTAAATGTAAATGAGTACCGGCACTGACTAGAATTGAATTAGAAGGCATCGTACAAGAAGCCAAAATTAAAATGCATGGTTTCAAGCTTCTTTCTTGTCAATAGGTTATAGAGAGCATATATGTCAAAGGTTCAAAAGTGATATAATGCATCCTTTCACATATTTTGTTTTTTATTTTTTTTATAGACACAATTGTAAATATGCTCGGTAATAAAATAACCTCTGAAAAGTAGTAACATCTCTTGTAGTGTAAATCATATGTTTATTTTTCTAATTTGTTGTGGGTTTTTCTCTTTATAACAAAGATAGAAGATGTTAGTCTATTTCGAAATAAGGTTGCTAACTACCACAATCTTCATGGATCTTATATTTTTAAGAATGTGATAATTTTGTTGTTATTATGTTCTGTGAATGGTAAGAGTTTTCATTTATTTTTCAAAAATTATTAGAAAATTAAGCAGCTAAAGATATAGCAATTCACAAATATAAATAATTGAAAGAGTGGGAAAAATGGGTAAAAAATTTCCTTTTCTAAAAGTTATTAGAAAATCAAGTATTTAAATATATAACAACTCACAAATACAAATAATGGAAAGAGTGAGAAAAATGGGTCAAAAATTATTCATATTCTAATAATGTCATTATATACATTTCTAAAAGGAAAAAATGTGTTAAAAGTTTTAAATATTTTGATTACAAAGTTATATAACATTTATAGAATCATTAACAGGGTTATTTTGCAGGTTATTACAAACTTTCAAGTGAATATTCAATAACAATATTTAAATCAAAATTAAATTATAAATTTTAAACTCTGCAAATTGCAACTAAAAATTTCAACGTTGCAAATAAAATTGGTCAAAGAGGTTTTACTTCAGTGTATAAGATGATTTTATGCTATTGAGTTTCTAAGTAATATATGAGATAAATTTATAGCACCTTTGAACATGATATATTGGAAATATTGTAGGGAGTTCTACTGGATAACATGGAGATTATTGTGAAGAGATTATTTTCCAATAGAGAGTAGAGTGTAAGTGACTTGTTTAATTAAGTGACTCTAATAAGTCAAATTCAACATAAAAACCTTGTCAATTTGCTTGGGTTAGTGTGGATGGTCCAAACAAACTCTTGGTGTAAGAATACCTTCCTAATAAGAGCCTTGATCACTTTTTATTTGGTAATGTTTCCTAGTCCTATAAGTTGATTTTTGTTATAGTCAATGTGCTCTTGTCAAACATTGTTATTTCCAATTTATATTTAAGTTAATTGTGATATAATTTTACTTTGCAACAGTGCAAAACATGGGTAACTTGCTAAATTGGCAAAAAAGGTTTGCAATTATATTAGGAATTCCTAGTGGGTTGCCTTATCTTCACCAAGAATCACATATACGCATCATCCATCGAGACATAAAAATAAGCAATATTCTATTAGATCAATATTTCAAGCCTAAGATTGTAGATTTTAGGTTGGTCAAACACTTTTTTGAAGATCAGACTCATTTGAGCACAACAATCGTTGGAACAAGATGAGAATATATTAAATAAAAATAAACACTCTTAAAAGAAAATGTGATTTACACTTATTTTTGTTTTGGTAGAGATTACATGGTTCAAGAATATCTTGTGCGTGTCCATGACAGAAAAGTTGATGTCTATGCTTTTGGGGTGCTAGTTTTGGAGATTATCAGTGGTGAAAACAACATAACAATTATGCATGCCAATGAAATGCCACCTCTCTTATCAATAGTAATGGCCTCCATAATATACACAATCTTCATTTGATCTTGTAAATGAAAAACTGTGAATATATTCAATTCTATAATATTTGTATGGTGCAAATTTGGAACCATTACTTGTTGGGCACCATTTCAAACACAATTGATCCCAACATTGAAGAAAACTATCATGATGAGGTATTACAAGTTGTTCATGTGTCTCTCCTTTTCACATAGGCTCCTACAACACTGCGCCCTTCCATGTCTAAAGTTATTGTGTTCCTCACCAACGAAGACCAAAATCTTCAATTAGCTACTCAACCTCCCTTTATAGATGTTACTAATTTAGAATCAACTACTAGCATTGATGATGTGTCACAGTCACAATCAAATAACAACCATGGTGTTGTACTTGCATTAGCAATGTGTAATCCAACATTAAACAATACTTCCTTCCACGATACTGCAATATCCTTGAACACTGTTTCAACTAGCTCTTTTGGTCCAAGATGATAGGGGAAATGTTTCTAAGAGAAGAAATTAGCTAGTGCTACATGTTGTGGGTAGTTATTATTATATATTGTAATGTTATCACATCTAAACATTCCTTAGTTAATAATAGGCATCATTTCTTTATTTAACTTTTATCATTTTTTAAAGTGGAATTAATTTAATAGCCTTCAAAGAATAGATTGCAAAAAAATCTATGATTTTTATGCGAATATAATGTGGATCAACTCAAACTAGATTACAATAACAATGATAGTAAATTCCAATTGATTCAATATAGCCTTATCTCCCCTTTCATTTTTGTATGAGATTGTAATTGAATAAAGATCCATGATAAATAAATACAACAGTATTCAAATCATTCACAATTATATAAATAGACTCATAAATCATATAACAAATAGACATTTAGACATTGTAATCTATTTTAAAGTGATAAGAAAGAATGATTACAAAAGAACTATGGAAATGCAAGTATGTTTTATGCAAATTATTATGTTGATTATTATATGGTCGTAATTATTGAAATTATGTAGTTATACAAAGCGTTAGAATAATGTTTCCTAAAAAAAAGTGAAGTAGGAAGTTTTCATATTAATATTTTTTATTAGAATTATCAAAATATTATAATTAAAATAATTTATATTTACATTTAGTTTATATTTTAATGATAGTTTTTGTTGTCATTGTTTTATATTATGTTTTGGAGTTTTTTGATAAGGGAAATAATTTTTGGCAAAATTTTTGATTTTTTTTATTTTTGTTTTACTTTCACTGAAATATAAATTTAACACCTTCAATAACTTTTAAGATACTCAAATAATTAGAGATTCTCAACTTAATTTGTGTGATTTTCTAAACAAATCTCTACTTAATTTGACCAAAAAAATATCAAAATAACTTCCTAATAATATAAACAAATAAACCATTCATATTACACTCTTAAATTTAATTTTTTTTAATAATATTGTGTTCATAAAACATTATAAAATAAAAATGTCTTCCTATTATATAACCACATATAACACACTAAAAAACCGGAGAATAGAAGTCTTCTCACCTTCGTTCAATATGTTACATTTCATTTTGTTTTCAGTTAATGTTGATATAAGTTGGTCCACATTTAAATTTGATACATACATAACTTCGTTCAACATGTTAAATTTCATTTTGTTTTCGTTAATGTTGGTATAAGTTGGTCCACAACATTTAAATGAAATGTAGTTGTTATTAGGAGATCACGGAATATTGAGACTGGTGTTTATTTGGAATCCAAAAACTACTAATATGTGACTCATTCGTATTTTTTTGAATTATTGCGGTGATTTATAATTATAGGTAATTTTTAATTGAGATTTTTAAAAAAGTTTTTTGGTTTATATTCCGATTTAATTTATTTATAATTTGATAGAGATTCATTGAAATCACAAGTTTGGAGGGTGAACTCTTCATAATCAAAGCACTCCAGATATTTTTTAGGTTGTTGAATCCATATACGCAGTTAAAAAAGCTAGTTTAAACAACACAAATCAAGATTAAACAACACAAATCAAGATTTGGCCACAAACTTTTTCATTGGATTCTTTCCAGAAATCCACCAGAAACTCCAAAAAATCACACTTAAAAACTACTCTTAACCATTGTACTGATACAAATATTCACAAACACCCTATAAATGTGATGGAAAAGGCCATCTTGGATGTAGTACAAGTTGGCTAGAAACTCCAAAAAATCACACTTAAAAACTACTCTTAACCATTGTACTGATACAAATATTCACAAACACCCTATAAATGTGATGGAAAAGGCCATCTTGGATGTAGTACAAGTTGGCTAATAATCAGACTGCAAAGAATCCATATTTTAGATAAAGGAATAAATAACCCCCCACACCCAAAAGTAAAACTAGAAATTTCACAGAGAGGTGCAAAGGAATGTCGATAGGAGGGGTAAGGGGAATATGGAAGGCAATATTTCATTTTTGTGTAATATTTCGGGGTTGTACGAAGTTTTATAGGTTTAATTATTGCATTTAGTGCATAATAGGCTTAATATTTAGCTTCCATATTAAAGAGGAGATAGAGGAAAAGGATTTTGCAAATAAAAGTCAGAAAAAACTTGAGTTCGCAGTGACCAAACACCTTACTTAATGATCTAAACTACCTCGAATTTAACTCCACCTTAAGTGTACATTAGCTCCTTACATCTAACAACCTAGATTTATGGATACCATGCACATAAAATATGAAATCATGTTGTGGTTCACATTAAAACATGAAATCATATTGTGGTTGACATGAAATCATGTTGTGGAAAACAATTTAAAATTTTGCTTTAAAAAACTAAGTAGATTGATTGAAGTAGATAAAAAATAGAGTAATCCATCTAGCTTGGTTGATTGAAGTAGATAAAAAATATTTGAAGAATGAAATACCTCTACCAGTGTGCAATGTTGGGTCCCTAGGGAGAGGCTATATCCCCTTCGAAGTTACTTATGTCTTCATTACACTGAGTATGCTTTATGGGATTTCTTAGTGTAGATGGTGCCTGTGTATTGGAGGTTCATTTTCTTTGGCATTTGAGACTACATTTGACTTTGTTTCTTTAATGATGGGTCTCCTCCTCCTTTGTGGTTCAATATTTCTCCCCTAATTTTCTATGGATTTTGCTTAATGTTGGGCTTGCTCCATTCCAGTGGCTGTTGGGTATGATTTGGTGCTTAAATTGTTCTATTTCATTAATTTTGAAGGTTTTTACTTAGTACTAGATCTCCTCAGCTCTCCATTCAAGTGGGTGTTCACCCTACTTAGGTTGTTTTTCTCTGTTTCATTAATTTTGAAGGTTTTTACTTAGCACTGGGTCTCCTCAGCTTCATGGGTTGCGTAGATAGAATGATGATTTTGCGGATTGTCGAGATCAATATGCTTGAGGACAATAGAGTAATAACAAGTTTTGTTTTGCTAAATGACAATGGCATAAGGTTCTTATGGGAAAGGTGAACAAAATCAATTTTGCTATTGAACTCAACATTGAGGAAAAGGTCAATGAAGAGCCCAAAAAAGAAAGTGTGTTACTTGTGGAGGTCATTTTGCACATATGTTCATGCATTTGTATGGGGTTGACTCCTTTTCCTTGGATCTAAATTTTTTTGTTATATTAATTTTCAAGAAATTTTATCATTGTTGGATTTGCTCCGCTCTAATGGGTTCCTGCACCGTGATGGGTCATTCTATTTCGGTAAGCTTCATCCTACAATATTTTAGATTTGTAAAGTCTAGTTTAAATAGATTATAGATTTTTATATATTTGTAAATTAGGTTTATCAAATAGATATGTTTAGTTTTTGGGTGGGACAATTTCTTAGATTTTGCTTAAGGTTTTTTTAAGTGAGAATAATTTATAACTTCCCATATGGGATTTTATCTCTTTGAAAATGTAGCACAATTTCTATTATTTGCTATTGATCCAAATCCTCATTACTATTAAACCTTTTAAATAGGTGTTTTAGTGCCCCCTACTATTTTTAATGTTTAAATAGGTGTTTTAGTGCATCTGACTGTTAGAAAATTATATATTACAGAGAAACGGAACTCATAAAATATATTGCAGAAATACGAACACAAAAAACACATAAAACAAGAGAGACACAGATATACGTGGTTCACCCAATTTGGGCTACATCCACAGAGAAACAACCAGTCCTTCCTTTTATATTATCCAGCAAATTGAAGAGATACAACCTACAACAGATCCGGTGTAATTCCCTCTTTGCTCTCACACAATCTCCTCTCTCTTTCTCACTCAAAATACAGATCTACTTAGACGAAATACAATTCCCTCATATATAGTGAGGGGTTGCTTTCTAGGGAAAAAAAACCCTAAATTAAACATAACTTCTATTGTCAGATCTCCGCCTAATGAACGACCCAAATTGATTAGGAAATTACAACATTTTACAAGGCAATTTTACATCTATTTTTAGCTTTAGGGGCGCTGCCCCCAATCCCCCCACCAAGGGGGGCTTCCAAAGGTCGCAACCGCCCCCCCTAAGACCCCCCTGCTGCGTATATTTTACGGGCGGCTTTGCCGCCACATTTCGAACTGGGGTCCAATGTGGCGACACCTCTAAATAAAGAAGATAATTAGGCTCGACACCCAACACTGACTACTCTTAATGAAGAGCTTTATTTGCACAGTGATAGAAAGAATAAATAAACATTAAAAAAATAGATAAATATTGCAAGATATAATGTATTTAAGTATTGAGGGCCTTTTGCAGTGCATTATATTAGATATCATTTTTTGGGATTCAACTGCGTTAAGAAAGTCATTCATCTATTGCCATTTCCATGAGAGGTAGTAGTAACTCACTAATTTCTCATGACTTTTGAATAGTCCACTTAGCACTCATTGCATCGGGTGATGTTCACAGGGGTGAAGAAGTGAGATTGAAACTAGCGAAATAAATCACGTAGCGTCAATCATCACTTCCCGGGCTTGCACCCGGTAACCAAGACTTCCCAATAAAGATATAATGTATTATATACTTAAATTTTAATATAAGTTATAGTTACCCATAAAATATAAACCAATTAATTTGTGTAGAATTTAGTCATCACCAAATCATAAATTCAAATCTCACCAGAAATGAGAGAAGGGAAAGCCACTCTTAAAAAAATAATTAAAACTTTCTCCTATCTACAATCAAACAAAAAAATATATAAATTGCAATTAAAATACACTCAACCCTCTCCCCATCATTTCCAACCCTAGGTGTGTCACTTATTCCATAAAATCTACTCCAAAACAAAAAAATATATAAATTGCAATTAAAATACACTCAACCCTCTCCCCATCATTTCCAACCCTAGGTGTGTCACTTATTCCATAAAATCTACTCCAAAGTTTCTCCATGGACCATTTCAACCCTTTCTATAAACCTATAAAAATAATTTTCCATTCACAGTTTAAAATTAATTAACACGTGAAAGACCTGAAAAAGGCATGACCATCATGTAAGTTACGCCACCAATGAATGACTGTCGTGTAAAGCCCGGTTTCCAATTTAGTAACGACTTCAGAAAGCGAGACTTTGAACGGTTGGGTCAGTCAAGCCGCCCTTTCTGACGCTACATTCATTTCATTTACGAATTATGTAAATGGCCTTACAACTTGGTAAATGATTCACATTACTTTAGCTGCAAATCCAAATCGCGTTGGGTTCAGATTTGCCTAGAAAATAATGGAAACTTATTCGAGATTTCTATATCAAATTTAGCAGAAATTGTTAAGAAATTCTAGTATTGATTTGAAAATGTGGGCAAATATATCGGGTATTGAACAGATTTTCCGCATAAGGACATGTAAGGACCGTTTTCCAATTTCAAAGACGCAAAATGAAAACCCTAGTCAGTCTATCCTACGTCGTCTTTCGTCATTTGGCTGACTATCAATGAGAGGAAATTGCGCCTCCATTACCGAG
>APFE030852341.1:0-85537 GCA_000404065.3 Pinus taeda
AATTGGTCTGTTTTTGAGCGCATACACACGAAAAAGAGAAACCGTTTGGAACAAAAACGGTTAAATGATCTTGTTTTCGTGCAATACAACCTTCGACTGAGGAGGAACCAAATGATGAGCAAAACACTTGATCTAGATCCCATTGTGTTGGACGATATTGATCCAACATCAGAATGGGTGGAGGAGACTGAAGATCCTGTGTTTGAGGCTGATTTTGATATTGACATGGCTTTAGCGGGCGATGAAGCAGATTATATGGTGGCATCAGAACCAGGATCAGTAGCGGCATCAAGGAAAGGCAAAGAACCAACGGAAGGCACTAGTCGTGCAGGTCGACAAACTCATGCTTCCATTAGGTCCACTTCTATTGTTATTGGTGGCATTGATACTGCGGTTGCAGATCAGGCTGAGGCATCCTCATACTCTGAACCAGATGATGTCTATGTAGCTCCTAATGATGATCCTTGTGGCTAGTAGTGGTGATCAACTTGATGATTGATCATGTGTACACTGTAGACTTGTAGTAGGCCAATGGCCTCATAGCTTGTAGCATTGTTTTTGGACTTTATAGGCCATTTAGAGCCTCATTTCTTATGTATTTTGCTATTTTGTCAATGATATGTATTGCACTCTGTGCCATTTTGATATATTCACCTTTACATGGTATATAAATGAGCAAACTTTGCATATTTTGTCTCTATTGGCTTGGAATCATGGGTTTCAATCTTAAAAATAGTTTTGTTTCATTAAAAATCAATTATTGAATGTATTTTTTTAAAACCGGTTCATTTAGACCAAAGTCCCGGTTAGACCAGTTCCAGTCGGTAAACCGGTTCATTAGGTGGACTAGTCTAGTCACCGGTTGCAGTTTTAAAAACATTAGTGATTGTATGGATGTATTGTTGTTAATAAACATTATTGTTGATGAGCACATTTGAGTGTTGCCTTAATATGAGATATGCCATGATATTATTGATGCAAGGTCCATAACTTTACACTCAACCGAGATTGAATATGATGTTGCTAGAATAGCTAGCTGCGATGCAAGATGTAGAAGCTCCTTAGAGATCCGTTCGGATCAAGATCTGAATATGACATGGATACATTGTGATGACAGAGATTCCTATATATATAGTTGGGACTGAGATATTTCCATATTTTGAGACAATGCATTTGTTCGAGACAAGCTTAGACTTGTGATTGACACCTCCTTGAGAGGGAGGATGGTTATGGTATCCTTTTGGGATTTATATTATTATTTATGATCTAACATGATATTTGATTTGATGTTCTGTATGAACAGGAAACCACTGTTATTGTGACAAGAAAATACCAAATTTGAGAATGATGAGAGCAGCATTGATCGAGGACACCAAGCCAACTCTTCCTCCTTGTTTGAGCTCCCAACGCGAGGAATTGAGATAGAGGGCTCCTGGGGTTGAGGGAAATCTAGACAATAGGGTATGACCCCTATCTCTTACCCATAGGGTTAGAGATGTTGCTCCCTTATCTTCATAGGGTCGGATAATGTTGCTCCCCTGTCTAGTCTTTGCAGAGTATACCCCAGTTGGCATCATACCCACAAGCAGGGCTTGTCGAGAATATTGCTCCTTGTTTGGCCAATGAGTTGAGAGTGTACTTGGGATGTACAATCCAAGTCGATTATGATGCAGGTGTTCTATCACATGACTATTCAGGGTCATCGATGGGAAGATCAGTAGGCAATAGGATGGGTTGAGATAACCCTATGTAGTTCCAAGTTGAGATTGAGCTCCCTGATGTGATCCCAGGGTCGAGATGTGCTCCCCTACATGTTTGGATATACTATTGCTCGATATGGGGTTGTAGATGTATAGCTCCAAAATGAAATTTTGGGTCGAGATGCGCTCCCCGATGTGGTTACAGGTTGGTGTTGATTTTTGGTAGCATCGGATGTGCTCTAGCCTTGAAATTTGGTGGAGAGGCTAAGGCACATCAGATCTCCAAGACCCAAAAATAGTTTTGGGAAATTCCACCTAGATGAAGAATTATTAAAATAACTAATATTTTTAATGGTTTCTTAAGACTAAACTTAGGAAAATAAAAATATTAATGGGTATTAATAAAGATAAGGGTGAGAAGCTTCTAAGAGATGAGAATCAAGTCTGTTTTAATCTTAACTGTGGATTAGAGACTTAATCTCGATCGTTGATTCGTCAACAGGAAAAGTATAAGATAAGACTTGAGGATCATTTGGAGACACACTGGTAGATACTCAGTGTCCCAAGGAAACTCAATTCTCAAAGAAAAGGAAATCGATTTCAGAGGGAGAGTTGTAAGGTGGAGGAAGAGGAGGGCATCAGCAGAAGTCAATGACTGAGGAGGAGGTAACGCGGAGGCATTGAGAGACAGCGCAAAAGGAGATGCAGTCCCCACACACACTGACGCAGAGGGATGCAGAACCATGCAGAGTGTGACACAGAAGTGGGAGAAGGATCTCCAGGGTGTCACAAAGTCTCAGGGGAAATTCTCAAGTGTTTTCTCTCAGTTTCTCTGTCAAATCATTCCTTGTAAAGTGATTGTTGTTGAAGATTAATAAAACCCCCATCTGTTGCACCAGTTTTCCCACATTGGGTTTATGTGATTGGTTCTTGTGAATGTATATCGTTGTTAGTTTCTTTGCGTAATCATGTGATAACTGCAGTAGAATTTATTTTAATGTTTGCTGAAAGAATTTCATAAATAACTTATTGTGAAGAATAAGTAGGTGAAATAAATCAGTTGCTGCAGTAGAATTTCCGGTTAGAAATTTTCACATGGTATTGGAGCAGAGATTCGGCAACAGGAGAGAAGAATCGGCTATGGGTCAGGAGAATGATGCAGAGGCATCAACTCAAAGGGACTCACGCAGATTTCTAGAACAAAGAACGAGGGACATGGATCAGGATTATTCTATGTTAGCTTCCAGACTGGGAAATAAGGCAAAGTGTACCCCCATAAGAATAGGTATTGTAATCTTTCAAACCAAAGCAGGAGAGTGAATTCGAGCAACCAATGTGTTGCTTGTGCCAGGATTGGGGAAGAACTTACTCTTTGTATATCAACTTCAAAACAAGGGCTATGACGTTTTCTTCATTAAGGAGAAAGTATATGTCAAACACTCGGGTTGGAAAAAGAAGACACAGATTGGAATCCGAAGTAACAGGCTGTATATATTACAGCTAGAGTCTCCAATGGCACTGATAGGTAGCAATGGAGATAAAGATTTGAATGAACTATGGCATAGGAGGATGGGACGCTTACACCATGGGTCTCTGAGAATTCTCAAGGAAACAGTATCAGAGGTTCCAAAATTAAGTACTGAACAAGATGATGTATGCAGAGGGTGCGCTCTTGGCAAGTATGCCAAAGTAGTGTTTTCCAGAAGTAACAATAGAGCTCAGAGTGTTCTAGGACTGATATACTCAGACATCTACAGACTATGTCCACAAAATCTCTAGTGGTGCTGAATACTTCATCATCTTTATCGATGACCATTCTAGGAAGACTTGGATCTACTTTCTGAAAACCAAGGATGAGGTTTTTGGTCGATTCAAAGAGTTCAAGGCTCTAGTAGAGAATCTGATAGGAAAGAAGATAACAAAAGTGTTGTGCTCAGATAATGGTGGAGAATACATTGACAAGGACTTCACTGATTTTTGCGCTAGGGAAGGCATCATAAGGGAGTGGAGAGCTCCCTACAATTCGGAGCAGAATAGAGTAGTAGAAAGGAAAAACAAGACTATTGTGGAAGTATCTAGGGTAATATTGTATGATTAGGATATGTCCAAATTCCTGTGGCAGAAGCATGCGGCACGATAATTTATATCCAGAACAGGACTCCACACAGGGCATTGGGTGAAAACACTCTGGAAAGGGTCTACACCGAGAAGGCACCTGAAGTCAGTCATTTCAGGATATTTGGGAGTTTGGTGTATTGCCATATACGCGAAGAAAAGAGAAATAAATTAGATCAAACTGCTGAGAAAGGATATCTTGTGGGATATAGCGAGAATGCTAAGGCATATAGAGTCTATCTTCTTCCGGGGAGTAGGAAGGTAGTAGTTCGGCAGGATGTAAAGTTCATGGAGGACAAATTTTTTAGGAAATCTCGAGAAATGCCTTCTGAGGAGCAGTCAAAAGAAGATCCATTGGTCCAACCACTTCGACCAGCAAAAACTAGGACCAACAATTCTTCTAAACGCAAAGCTTCATAACAGGAGAAATCTCAAGAAGAGGAAGAGCTAATAGATGTACCCACTGCCAGTGGAAGAACGAGTCGACAGATTCTATGGGATGCAGAGGACTTCAATGGTGCACCCAGGAATGATAAAAGGGAGCGAAGATAGCCAGAAAGATACCAGGCCCTAGTAGCTGAGGTTGGGGAACCCTCTAGTTTTGAGGAGGTCATTCAGCATCAAGTATGGGTAGATGCGATGGTGGAGGAATACAGTTATATAATGGTCAACGATGTCTAGGAAGTGGTACCTAGGCCTCAAGAACATGTTAGTGGTAGGTTCGAGATGGATTTACAAAGTAAAATATGCTATAGATGAAAGTGTGGAGATATACAAAAACAGGTTTGTGGCTAAGGGGTATGCTCAAAAGGAAGCGATAGACTACGAATAAACCTTTGCCCCAGTAGCCAGGTATACTTCTATTAGAACCGTGATATCCGTTGCAACACATATGGGGTGGGAGATTCACCAGACGAATGTCAAGACGACATTCTTGAACGGGGTGATAGAAGAAGAAGTATACATTGAACAGCCAGAGGGTTTTGAGACACATGAGAAGAAATCTCATGTATGCATATTAAAGAAAGCCTTGTATGGGCTTAAACAAGCACCTAGAGCATGGTATGGTCGAATTGATGGCTACCTGCAGAAGATGAGCTTTTTCATGAGTGACGCAGATCCTAATCTCTACTATCTTGTCATAGAAAATGAGCCTCTAATCCTGGTATTATATGTGGATGATCTTTTCCTGACAGGATCATCCAGGCTCATCAAATACTGCAAGAAGAACCTAGCCATAGAGTTCGACATGAAGGATTTGGGACAGATGCATTATTTCCTGGGGTTGGAATTTTGGCAGTGGAAGGGTGAGATCTTCCTTGGACAAGGAAGATATGCTATAGAGATCTTGAAGAGATTCAGGATGCAGGACTGTAGACCTATGGCTACTCCAATAATCACCAATTGGAAGAAGATTGATGCATCAGAAGAGAAAGATGTTGATCCCACCTTGCACAGGCAACTTATAGGGTCCCTGTGTGTCTGGTCAATACTAAGCCAAACATTTGTTACGTTGTCAACACCCTCAGTCAGTTCATGGTGGAACCCAAGAGGGCGCACTAGGGAGCAGCCAAACATGTTCTCAGGTATATACAAGGAACAGTGGAGTATGGACTATTGTACACCCGGGGCAAGGACATCAGGCTGAGAGGGTTCACAGACACAGATAGGGCTGGAAGTTTAGTAGATCAGAAAAGTACAATTGGGTATTGTTTCAACATTGGATCAGGAATGACCTCTTGGTATAGTAGAAAACAAAAATTTGTGGCTCTCAGCTCAGCTGAAGCAGAATATATGGCAGCTAGCACAGCTTCGTGCGAAGCCATATGGCTTAGGAAATTGCTTGTGAATCTATTCAGGAGAAAGATGGAAGCGACCAGGATTTTGTGTGATAATCATAGTTGCATCAAGCTCTCTAAAAGTCCAATATTTCATTATCAGTCGAAGCACATTGATATCAGGTGTCACTTTGTCAGAGACTGTGTCCAACGAGGGGCAGTACAGTTGAGGTACACTCCTATAGGAGTTCAGGTGGTAGACATCCTCACCAAGGTTCCAGGAAGAACAAAGTTTGTTTATTTCAGGGAGAATATGGGGATGGTGAAGAATCCATTTCAATAGCAAAAATGGATAAGTATCGAGAGTTGCAGTGCAGCAATTAGCCGTGGCAATGCTATGGGTAGCATGATGCAGCATGTTGAGAGGGAGCTACAGTACAAATGTAGCAGTGGTAGTGGAAGTGTCATGGGCAACAGTACAGGAAGCCGCAGTGTAGTGGATGTGGGGAAACATGCCAAGCATCAGCACAGAGGACCGATGCGAAGGATCAGTGTGATGCTTCTATGGTGAAGCATTGTTAGAGCACATCCCTCGCTAAGAGGGAGTGTTGATTTTGGGAAGCATCGAATGTTCTCTAGCCTTGAAATTTGGTGGAGAGGCTAAGTCACAAGATATCTCCAAGACCCAGAAATCGTTTTGGGAAATTCCGCCCGGATGAGGAGTTATTAAAATAATTAATATTTTTGATGGGTTCCCAAGTCTAAACTTAGGAAAATGAAATATTAATGGGTATTAATAAATATAAGGGTGAGAAGGTTCTAAGAGACGAGGATCGAGTATGTTTTAATCTTAACCGTGGATTAGAGACTTAATCTCGGTCATTGATTCATCAACAGGAAAAGTATAAGAGAAGACTTGAGGATCATTTGGAGACACACCAGTAGATACTCAGTATCCCAAGGAAACTCAATTCTCAAAGAAAAGGAGATCGATTTCGTAGGGAGAGTTGTAGGGTGAAGGAAGAGGAGGGCATCAGCAGCAGTCAATGACTGAGGAGGAGGTGACACAGGGGCATTGAGAGACAGTGCAGAGGGAGACACAATCCAGGGGAGACAACCCCCACGCACGCTGACGCAGAACCACACAGAGTGACACAGAAGTGACGCAAAAGTGGGAAAAGGGTCTCCAGGGTGTCCAGAAAGTCTCCAAGGAAAAGTCTCAGGTGTTTTCTCCTAGTTTCTCTATCAAATCATTCCTTGTAAAGCGGTTGTTGCTAAAGATTAATAAAACCCTCATCTGTTGCACTAGTTTTCCCACATTGGATTTTTCCGGGGACAATTGTCCAAAAACAACTGCGTTGATGTGATTGGTTCTTATGCATGTATATCGTCATTATTTTCTGCATGTAATTATGTGATAACTGCAGTAGAATTTATTTTAATGTTTTCTGAAGGGATTTCGTAAATAAATTATTGTGAAGAATAAGTAGGTGAAATAAATCAGTTGTTGCAGTAGAATTTTAGGTTAGAAATTTTCACACTTGGGATTTGCTCCTTGATGATATGCTCTATGATGATGATTGATGATGAGATTCCAGGTAATAGCCTGATGGATAGAGGGTGGTAGCTTAAGCTCCCCTCCAGTAACCAATTCTTCTTATTTTAGATTCGAGAATTTTCAACATATGAGCGGAAAAAATCAAGAGATAAGTAGGAATAAGCAAGGGATAGATCGAGATGTACATTGATGATTTGTGATGATAAGATACTTGAGATGGTCATGGCATGATGACTACATGTCAGAGATGATTAGTGATGATATGTGATGACACTTGAAGATACCAGAATGGCATGGACAGGTATTAGTAGGTGGAATTCTCCCAAGTTGAGAGGGAGTGTTAAAATTATGAAACTATAGTCAAATTCCACTTTGGACAACGCATATGATGAAGATACTAATTGCAATTGATTCCTCTTTTCTAGAGGACCAAACTCGACCTAAAGATCAACTTATTTGGACAAGCAGAAGTTGGTTTTTGAATTTATTTATTTACTCATGTAATTGGATTAGGTCAGCCCTAAGCACATGTACAATTGGACATGTCGGCCTCAACCCCAAGTGGACCCTCATGAAAGCATATAAATAGAAGAGACTTCAAGCTCATTTGGACACAACCATCAAGCAGTCTCTTCTCTCTTCTATTGTTTCGTTCGCACAGGTCTGATGAAGGAAAGCTCGCGTAAAGGTTCTGAAACTACAGTGTCGTAGCTCGCACGTGTCTAGGGTTTCTGAGTCTCGGACGCTCGCACGTAACTAAGGTTTTTCGTCCCTAGATGTTGGAACAATGTGGTCATGGGAGCGTTTAGGAAGTCTCGAACGCTCGCACAGGGTTTCTAAGGGAGAGTCTGGGAGGCTAGGGTTTCCACAGTGCAGTTGGACACCGGACGCCCTCATCCGGTTCTCGAGAGAGTGTCCAGATATGTCCCAGATGCACTCATCTAGTTCTGCAGAGAGTATCCAAATCAGTCTTAGACACTTGCACACAATGTCTCAAAGAGCGTCCGAGAGGATAGGGTCTCTGTAGTCCAAATCAATCTCAAACGCCCGCACGCAGTTCACCTGGGAGCGTCCAGGTCAATCCCGGATGCCCGCACGCAGTTCACCTAGGAGCATCCAGGTCAGTCCCAAACGCATGCACAAAGTATCTATGGGAGCGTCTAGGACCAAAAGATGAGTTATCAATATGCAAAAGTGTTCAACAATGTTCAGCACAGTGACAACAGTATCCAATAGTTGACTACAGTCAATGATAGTGCATTACAATCCTCAAAATCAAGGTCTTTGACTATAAGTATGTTTAAGGTCATGTTATGGATGTTCTAGTTGTTTTGTTGCATAGATAAATATATGGATCATTGTACTCCCTTTTGCTGAATCATTTGATGATGATATAAGAAGAAGAATAATTTGCAAGGGTTTTCCCGCAGTGGGTTTTTCCCTGGTCTCCAACCAATCCTGGTGTCTCTATGTTTGCATGCTTTTCTTCTATTGTTCCTTTGTTTTTCGTTGCATAGATGATGATGATATTGTTCTTTCTACATAGTTGCATATGTTGATGAATACTAATGTAAATCTGAATAATGTTATAATGTTATGGGGTGAACTTCATGTGTTAATGAAGAAATGCAATTATCAAAGCAAATTACAATGTAGCCCTATGAAAAATTAACAAGAAAAGGGGTGTGAGTTGGTGGAAGATGGGGACCACCAAGAGAGAGAGGTCCAATAAATATAGATAAAGTAGGAAGGCCTTCATTTAATTTGAACTCTCTTGTCGTTGTTGAGCATATGAGTAAGCCAAAAACTATAAATAAATAAAGAAGGCCTTCATTTAAATTGAACTCTCTTGTAGTTGTTGATCATACGAGTAGTAGTGTTGTTTAGCGCAGGAGTTCCAAGCAGAATTTCCACCCTCGTTTTGGAGAACTTCGAGTGTCTCCCTAGTGAGAAAAATTAAGTGTCCATTCAGGGTTCTCATAGAGTTTCATTGCAGGAGTTTTTCCCTAGTTCTATGCATTTCCTGTGCATAGAGGCAGTTCAAATTGTTCACTTGTGGACCAGCTACAGTGGGTTAGAAGACCAGCCAATTTGCAAAAGAATTTCCTATTTCATGCTGGTGATTTTGTGGTAGGTTTGGGGGGCTAAAGAACAAATATTTAGAGGGCCAAATTTCTCTTAATTTGGAAGTGCACAGAGGTTTCTAGGCAAGGCTTGTGCATGGGTTGGAGCAAAGTTGAATCAGAGGAGTTAAGACCAAGAGAGGAAGCGTCTCCTAACGTGATTTTCGCAAAGAAGCTTGGAGGAGTTTCCAGGAGTGTATTTGGGGGTTTGTGAGCAGAATTACTTCTAGCCATTTGCATAGCCAGCTAGAGAAGGAATCACACTTCTTAGAGGGGTTCCGAGACACCCAGAATTAGCCCAAACCCTTTATGGGGTTTTTGTGGGTTTACTGAGAGTGTAGTACTCTGATACCCAAAATGAAATTTGTTTGATACCAAAATGCAAGGCTCAAACCAAAATATAATTTTGTATTTAAATTCCTAAATTCATCCAAAATTTACCAACTACAATTTAAGTAAGAATTTATCAATCTAATACATAAACAACTACCTGGTTTTTGTGTATGAAGTAGATACTAAGATGTTGTAGCTCCAAATCTGCTCCTGTTACCAAAACGACCAAATCCTCCCTGCGAAACTGGGCACAACCTCAGTACCCAGCTCCAAAATACTTCAAAAATTCAACACTCTAGCCCTCGCACCCAAAAGCTTCAAGAGCAACCAAAGCTCAATTTCCTTTTATCAGTAACTCTCTTTGAAATTCATTCCTTCAACTCCAGAGAAAATATTAACACTATTGTAAACTCCCTTCACAAAACCCCCCTTTCTTCTCTTAAATGGCGGAGGTTCCTTCCCCTCCACACATTTGTTCACTGTCTTATAAAAGGCTATTATTATTGTTAAACAGTGGCTACCTTGTCATGTTTATGCATTTAATTGAGTCGAATGACACTATAACATAGGGTGACATCACTTTTCTTTTAATTTAGACGGTTGGTTTATTTTGATTTGGTAAACAAGTATATACTCATAAAATATTTCAATGATTTAAATAATATTTATATTTATAACATATAAGATTTAATAATTAAATTTTGGATTTAGCTTATGAAATCATTTAAAATATATTTAGGGTTATAAGTGTATTTGTGTACTGGAGTATAGTTATATATACTGGGTGGTAAACTTAGGGAGAAACTCAATATATTCACTATATCTCTTAATATATATTCATTCTATTTACGAGGGTTAGGTATTTAATTAGCACCTTTGATAATTAATTTATTTATCCTATATTTAGACATTCTTCATGAGTAATTAATATATATACTAGTGCAATGTATGTGGTGCATGCATATGTAGCTATCATATGCATGCTAAAATTGCCATGCTATTCGCGATTCGAGATGGGTCATTACAGAGAGGAGGCCAAGGCTAATTTTGCACAAAGTTTTTGGCATTATCTAGAGCAGAATTCTAGTTTCCATTGCACAGCGGTTAGCATAATTTTCTGGGCAGTGCGCACTTCAGTTTAGAAGCTATTTCGGCACAACCACAAATCTACTAGTTTTTGCATAGCTTGCAATAGCAAGCCCAGGTTCCATTGTTCTCACTCATTGTACCCAGATTTTCCAATAGTAATAAAATGGCTGAGGTTTCCTACTCATATTTGTTGGTGTTCTGATTTTGGTGTTTGGTTTCTATGTTTTGCATTGTTCTTCCTAGTTCATAGCTCTGTATTAACTGTCAATTTCCTAGTAGGAATATTACAGTGGTATCAGAGCATGTTCTTGGCCAATTGTGGGCACAAAAGCAGGGGATGCCACCCAGATATGGTGGAATATTATTTCACAGAGGTAATCTTATGCGCTTTACCTGAAGCTATCTAGCTTTGGAGCTTGTAGGAAATGCTTAGCCTTTCCTTCCTTACATAAGAGAGGGAGTCTCTTTCTTCTCTTGTGGCATGCGTTTGTTTCATAGAGTACATTATCATTTGTGACTATTCGTAATCTTAATTCATGTTTCTTTCATGCCTTGCACATATTATTGGAGGATTGAAAGGCGGCTTGTTGAAGCATCATTTGACGGAGTTTTGTAGCTTGAGATTTGAGGATCAAAGAGATATTATCTAAACCTTCTTATTTATCAAGCTCTTCCCTCATAACCACTTCTCTCCTCTCGTCTCCTCATGCACAAGTACTCCTCTTGAAGACCAAGAAGTCGAGCTACCAAGATCATATCTCCTTGAGGAAAGCAAGTTCTTCCATTGGGGAACTCCTCATTGTATTTTTGTAATAGGAATTGTAACTCCTTTTCTTGCTTCATTAAGCTTTCTTAAGGAAGAGGATTTTCTCTCTGAAGCTATTTGTAAACTCTCCTCAAGATCAAAGTCTCTCATTCTCTACTAGAGGGATTCATATTCCATGATAAAGTAAAATTTTCATTGAGGGAGCTTGGGGATCATCCCATTGGCATCCCACTCCTTCCCTCCTTTGAGAGAGGATTCCTTTGCATGGTGTTTGATCTTGAGTTTTTCTTCTTTTCTTTCGAATAGATCTAACTTGTTTAGTTTCTAGAATTTACATTCTCATTTTCACATGCTCATGTTCTCAAGGATCTAATTTCACTACAAGTTTCATCTTGCTAAGCTAACTCACTTGCATGCAATTTATTTTTCAAGTCATCTAAGCTTGGTCTCCATGCAAATCTTGTTGATTTCATTTAGTTTCATGCAATAATTGTCAACCTTTTCTCTTTCACTTGTACATGCTTTTACATTTGGATTACATTCACATGCAAGTGATATTAAACTTAGCTATTTTGATTTGGTGAAGCAACAATCTAGTTTCCACTTATTTAATTCATATTGAAATTTGTTATTCTATTTAGAGTATCAATCTACAATTGAAATTTAACATCTCACTTGCACTTGCAACCATTTACATTTCCAAAATTAACCTCAAGCATAAGCTTGGTTGATAGACTTCTAGGAAATCGTCTTGTATCTTCCCAAATCTGAGTTTCGAGAAAAGGTTAAACACATGACCACGCATTAATCTTGTGTCTGAGTCCCTTGTAGAACTATGGCATGTGGGTTGACTTGATGGGGTAAGTGGATACTTTGCTAATTAGGTTACACCTCTCCACTTAAGGCCTCTTGCAATCACCTCAGTCCTTACCAAGTTGAAGTATTTGGAAAGAAGTAACACCTTAGATAGGCACTTAACTAAAATCAACCAAGAACACCATAATACACAACCACCTTACAACTTTGAATGATTTTGCATGCACTTGGAGCTTGGATCTTGTTGAACATGTCATTATTTTAGATCTTTCTCAAATACATGGAATATTTTTCGAAAGCACTTACATCTCTTTCATTTTGCAAGTACTTTAGTTTCATTCTTGTACCTTGTTTATGCTCATTTGGATAAGTTTAAAGTTTAATTGATGTTATATCATTGTTGTATGTGAGCATATTTTCTCTTTTCAAGTACAAATATATCTTACTTGCAAACATTTATTTCCAATTAGTGTTTTCCTTTCAAAGTGGTACCATCATATTGTAGCCTTGAGTTGATTTACTAACCCTTGTCTTGCAGCTTCTCATTTCATTGAACTTGTATCTTGAAGACATTTCCAATATTTGCAAGTATTATATTTGAGCATATAATTCATTTCTTGCAAGATTATATTATTTTACATTGGTTTACTTACATATATAGGTTCCTTGCAGGAAACATTGTTGAGTCATATTGATCTATTTACATTTTGATGTTGATTACATGTTCATGATCATTTGTAATTGCTAAGTCTTTATTTATTGCTTCACGTTATATTTCAAGTCATTGAATGGTTGATGCTCTAATTGATCTACTAATCATCTCCTATAACTTGTTAGTTTTAGCAGGTTTCCTTAGAAGCCTTCCTTAGGGTCCACCCCCCTTAGCTTTAGCTAGGAGAAAGCCTAGATGGAGAGAGTTGGGAGTAGGTGATAGCCCCTTCTCTGAGCTTTGCCACCAAGGCCACAACTAGTGGGGTTAAGGATTTTTCCCACATTAACTTAGGTGCGTAAGCAAGGAGGCAACATTTTTTGGTGTTGTTTTCAGGGACAAGTCCTCTTGTACTTGGAATATGACTAATTTTTAGTTCTTGCATTTCGGATTTTTAGAGTTATATTCCTGCTCAATTGACACCTCCATTTGGTTCATTTTCTGCAAGAATTTCTACTAGGAGAAATCCAAGTAGCTTGGTTAGCCCCACTCTTGATCCTGAAAGGGTTTCTAGAGTGAGGCTAAACAAGCTCTCTTCTCATAGACTTCTTGCTAATCAAGGTCAAGTTGAACAAGACATCATGAATGACTTGTTTCTTCCTTGTAACTTTACTAACATCATTAGCTATCTGAATAATATTCAGATAAAGTTATTGAGAAGTTGCCTTCATTCCAAGGTAACAATGCCATTAGTGCCAAAACTCACCTTAGGAACTTCAACATTTGTGTGAGTAAATAGTGTAATAATGCTAACCATGAGGATGTTAAGATGAGACTTTTTGTTCCCTCTTTAGATAAGGATGCTCTTTATTGGTTCACTGAGCATCCTGCTAACTCTTTTGATTCTTTAGAGTCGATTATTAATGCCTTCAATGAGAAGTATGGAGATAAAAGAGAAGAAAGGAATTTGCTCAACGCCATTAGCTATATTAAGAAGAATGACGATGAGACAGTTGAAGAGTTTAACCAAAGATTTAATGATATTGTGAAGAGTTTACCTCAAGATGTTAAACCTCCAAAGAAGTTTCTTTGGATCTATTATATATTGATGCTTCCTATGAGATGAGGAGAAAGGAGCCTCGAAATTTGAATGATGTTCAAACAGAAGCCTTGAAAATAGAAAAGTCTGGAAAAGAGTCAAGAAAGTCAGAGATTCCTGGTTTTAATAGAGGGCCTTCAAAGTTCGATGAATCCAACGGAAATGTTAAAGCAAAGGAGGTTGATAAGGATCCTATCAAGGAATTAACTCAACTCATCAAGACCATGGAGATGAATCATGCAAAAGAAATGAATGCCATGCAAAATAGGTTGGTGGCCATGGAAAGATCACAAATGCAAAAGTTCCAACCTTAGGCCCAATGATAGATGACAAAAGAATAAGGGCCCTCCACAAGACTATAGGCCTCCAAATCCATTAGAGTCCACCAACATGGTAGATCATGTTCCCCCATATTGTAGGCCATGTGACGAGTTTCATGAAGAAGCCACATGCCCCATTCTAAGGAGAATCATGGAATGTGGCATGATTGGAGGTGAATATGTAGGAACAAATTCTCAAATCAATATGTTTTCTATGGAAAATCAAGTTAGGGTTATTGAAAGAAATCAAGAGATCGATCATAGGCCTAATGCTTGTGGGGTTGATAATATGATTGCAAATTTTGATAATGTGACTAAACGTTTTGGAGAAAATCCTACATCTGGACAGATTCTTGGACAGATTCTTGCTACGGCCAAACATAAAGGGATGACTTATCAAAGAAGGGATATTTGAAATCAGAGTAAATACAAAAAAAATTATCCTCATACTTCAAAATAAAATTTTGACTTGGGCAATTGGGTGAATAACGCTAAGGTTTCTATCCCTTTATCAAATCTTTTGAAGATACCATCTCAGAGGGCAAAGTTGCTAAGTGCCTTTAAAGTTACTCAAACGTAAGAATTGCCTAATGATGTACCAGAAGATGATGAAATTATACAGAAGAGTATGAATTGTTATGTGGGGAATGAAGATCATCAACCGTTCTTCATTACTTTGATGGTGAATGATAATCTTTTACATGATTGCATGCTAGATGGCTTCATCTGATGTCATGACTAAGAAAGTCATGGAGCAACTAAACTTTAGGGTATCTAGGCCCTATCACAACATATGTTCCATGGATTCAAAAAGAATTGAAGCGTGTGTGAAAATTCCAAACTAGAATCCTATTGCAGCAATTGGAAATTATTCTCCTAATTGTTAATTTTATTTAACAATTTATTTTCTATTTGCTACAGAAAAAACTGAATAAATAACACTGCAATCTACATAAATAAAACTACAAAAGAATAAATGTTGGAAAAAAGCTAGCACACACACATAAAAATAACACAATTATTTTTGGACAAAGGTCCCCGGAAAAACTCAACTTGGGAAAACGGGTGCAGCAACTGAGGGTTTTATTATTAAACAACAATGAAATAATCTGAGTACAATCTGGATGTTGAATAATGGCAATCCTACAAAGAAAATACTGGCAAAAATCTAGTGAGGAAATTTCCTCACCTAACAGGAAAATTCAGGCTCTAACCTCAGCTCCAAGTGACCCATCCAAACTGGCTTTGCACAGCTACTGCATCACCCTAGCGCAGTCCCTTCTGCACTTAGTCTGAATCAGCCTCTCCTCAAGCCGTCTAGTCTACTATTGTTTGGGAAAATGTTTATCCTGGCCTCCGGAACCTCTGTCCAACTTTTGGTACTGAAACTCGTCTTTCCCCAACAAAATCGAAACTACCTCTAGAGCCTACTACACTGCCCCAGTGTCAGCCTCTTTGTGGCTCTTCTACCTCTCTGCAAATGCACTTGCCGAATCAAGAAATATTTCTCCGGTTTCATTGTCTTTACCCGTCTCTCACAGCTTCGATCTCTAACTCTCTCTCCGGCAACTAACTGCTGCTACTCTAGAAATTGATCTATTCAGAAATCGAACCTCTCAAGTGTATCCTCCATCACCACATGGACCTCCTCTTATAATCCTCTATTGGAGCACTAATGGCCAAGATTAAAACATAATCGATGGCTAAGATCATCTCTGGATCGATCCATGTGAATTTCTAGATGATTCTCGCCTTGGCATAATTAATATTTATTAATTAACCATATTCCCTAAGTTTAGACTTCGGAAATATTAAAAAAACAGGTTAATAATCTAATTAAGTCATTTCTAGGCGGTATTTCTAGAAATGATTTATGGGTCTTGGAGATATCATGTATTCTAGCCTCTTCACCAAATTTCGTGGCTAGAAGACATTTGATGCTACAAAAACTAACGCTCCCTCTTAGTGAGGAATGTGTTCTAGTGCTACTGCACCCCTGTAGCAGCACCTAGTCTTTGCATCACCCCCTATTACATTGTTGATGTTTGACCATACTGCCCACCAACCACTACACAACTCTGATATATGTTGCATTTGTGTTGCTACTGACCCTTTCGAACTACTGCCAACACTGCATCTGCACTGCAACTCCCTCTCATTTGTTGTTGCTGCAATTGCAACATCTGCAACTGAAAAGCATCCAAAATACCGAATCAAATGTGATCAATGTAATGCATCTGTCACCTGAATCTATGACTACTGTTAGTATCTGTACTATCACTGAAGAATCTGCGATGTTGTTGACTCTACACTATTCCAACTACACTACTGCCAACTCTACACTTTGCTCGCCAACATCTGACTCTAACTAGTGTCTGCAACTGTCACTCTGTCACTTTGGCATCTGACTGCGTCAACTGTCACTATGGCATCTAACTACATCAATTGTCACTGATCAATCCTGCTATTGAATATTGTGGGACCCAGTAACAAGGTATTGATCCATGAGGTGGACTCCTCAAGGATCCTACCCATCTATAGCACTTTGGGGCTAGAACACCAAGTCCCCCCATCATGCTCCTAGAGGTATATCGGCAAACATGGCAAAGTCTTCCCCCAACTTGGAGGAAAGCCTTTCAATCTCTGTAGAAGCTTCCTACTGGTTTTGCTTCTCCTCCTTGTCCTTCTTCCTGAGAGGACACTAAGCACTATAGTGACCAAGCTCACCACATCTGAAACACTTGACCTTTGACAGGTCCTTATTCTTCTTCCAATGCTCCCCCTATCCTTGATTAGGACCCTTAGATGCAAGCACGACATTCTCCTCCTCCTTCACCTACTTCGATCTACTACTGTTGCCACTGATGGAGCTCTTCAATAAAGATCGTCTCAACTCCTCCTGCTGAACAAATCAGCCCACATCATGTCCCACCTTGGCCAAGATGCTTTGGACGAATACCTACCACTCCTCTAAGACATTGTTGAGTGCCAATCACACTAGCTCCATGGGTTGAGGCGTTGTCCCAAGAGCTGCAAGTTGATCCCAAATCTCCTGAATCCTGGTGGGGAAGGGGTCTATGCCTTCCCCCTTCTGCATCTTGACACACCTCAACTTCTCCTCTAAGTACATCTTTCGTTGCTCGGATGTATGCTAGTATAGGGTGGAGAGGGCATCCCACATCTCTTTGGAAGTATATTTGTCAGCGATGTGTGAAGCAACATGATCCCGGACTCCATCTAGGATCAATCGTTTCGCTCGTGCCATCTCCTTTTTGTACTCCTTTAGCTAATGTGTGTCCTGGGGAACTTCTACCACTGCATCGATATACGTTTTCAGGCCAAACTCATCTAGAACGAAGGACATCCTTGCCTTCCAGATGACATAGTTGGAAGCTACATCCAACTTGTCCTGATCACGAAGCACAGTAGTGGCCATCTCAACAAGATGTCAAAAATCTCCTCTTTCCTTTTGCTCAACTGTTTCTCTGTTATTTGCACTCATTTCTGGAGTGAGAAGATTTGCTCACAACGACTGTTGATCTGCAAAGAAAAATCGAACTTCTTGAGACTAGAAGTTCCCTGAGGAAAATTTTCCCTCTATCTGTGCTCTTCTTGTGAAAATTCGAGAAGCCCGAATTACCACTGCAGCAAATTGATATTACTTCTCCTACTTGTTAATCCATGCAAGTTATTTATTGTGTTCTACTGTAAATATCGAAGTAAATACAATTGTAGCCTTCACAACTTTAAATAATATGTGGAAACAAGAATCTAAGCAAGAAATAAATAACACACACAAGTGACACTGTTATTTTTGGACTAATGTCCCCAGAAAAACCCAATGTGGGAAACACGTGCAACAGATGAGGGTTTGTATTATGAAGCAATAATTTATGAATACAATCTTTGGATGCCTTACTGTGAAAATTACTACACTTTAGGAACCCCTACTGCAGCAAATCTAAATCTGGTTCACCTACTTGATTTTTTAAATTACATTCATCAAGTTATTCTTCTGAATACTGAAGCAAATTACTTCTGTAGCCTACACTAATTAAATATTTGATCTCATGAAACAGAAAACAGAGCAAAGAACAAGATACATAGGACACACTTAGTTTTGGACACAATAGTCCCCGCAAAAATCCAATGCAGGAAACTGGTGCAACAGTTCTGAGGGTTTATTATTATGCAGGAGAAATATCTGAATACAAATCTAGGATGCTCATCTAGCAATTCTTTACAGAGAAAATACTGGCGGAAAATCTGAGTGAGTTTTACCTCACTTCACTTGGTAGAATTTCGACTGATCCGACACAAGACTGGCTAACCCGGGCTATTTTTGTGTTGGCCCTGCGTCAGCCTTTCAAGCTCTGCGTCATCCCTGTGTCACCTCTTCTGCCCTCTGCATTAGCTATCCAAGTTGTTCCGGCAGTTCCGACTTCGGTGTGACAGGCAACATTTCTGCTCTGCGCTAGCCCTTTCAGCTCTGCGTCAGGGTTGCATGGGCCCAAACTGGCCTAGTGTCAGCTCTCTCGGCTACTGCGCTACCTCTCTGCAAGCTCTCTACGCCTCTCTGTTATGTATTCTCCAAAAAGTCCTCCCGGATTCTCTCTGCCCCTCAGCTGCAAGATCTCCCCAATTGATTTTCCTCCTAAGAACTTCTCACCTCAGAAAATCAATTTCCTCAATCTCTCTATGTGTTTTTCCAAATCAACCTCAAGCTTCCATTTTATACTTTTCTTGTTGAGTCTTCAACAACCTTAAGTCTCTAATCAACGACTAAGATTATTCTCACCCATATTTTGATTAATACCCATTAATATTCTAATTTTCCTAAGTTTAGACTTAGGAGCTCCATTAAAAATATTAATTATTTTAATAAAATACAATCCGGGTGGAATTTCACCAAACGATTTATCGGCTCTTTAGAACTCATATGCCTTGGCCTCTCCACCAATTTTCAAGGCTAGATCACTTGTAATTCTACCAAAAACTAACACTCCCTCTTAGCCAAGAAAGTGTTCTAGCAACAATGTCCACTTGCATGTTGCTCTATTTTTGAAGCACCTCCTTTCTGCACTATTGCTACCACCAACACTATGCTACTACTGCAACTATACTGTTGCCCATGACACTACCAATGCCACTACTGCATCTGTACTACAACTCCCTCTCATACACTGCATCTGTTACGCTGCTAACACTGCCACTGCTAACACTGCATCAATACTGCAACTTAGTTTCTGAGAGAAGCAATGGAAAAACATCCAAAATTAGTTGAACTTAACTATGATCAGCATAATACAATGAATATTGGAATCTAACTACTACTAGTCTCTGACCCTCTAGATCTTATGCGTTGTTGCTAATTTCTACACTATGCCAACTGCATTGTTGCTAACCTTGCTCTGCACTGATCAATAACTGGTCCCAAGCTACTGCATCTATCCTCCAAACAATCCATTGCATTATCTGACACTAAGTCCATCTCGCTATTGCTAAATCTTGGGCTCCTGTAGCAAGGAATTGATCCAAGAGGTGGACTCCTCAAGGATCCTGCCTACATGTACTCTTCCTGACTACAGCTCAATATTGCCCCATCTCCCTCCTAGAGATGTGTGGGCACTCATGGCATACTCTTCCTCGTTTATCTTCACAGCTACAACCTTTGGATCATGCTTCTCGTCCTTATCCTTTTGCTTTAAGGGACACTAAGATGCAATGTGACCCATCTCGCCACATCTGAAACATTTCACCTTCGAAATGTCCTTCTGTTTCTGTTTCTACTGTCCCTTCGATCCTAGAGTTGCGTTTTCCTCCTCCTCCTTCGTCTTTGTGCCACTCCCACTGCTGCTGTTGAGGTTGACCTTCACTAGGTCCCTCCTTAAGTCCTGTTGAAGAGCTGCCCACATCTCCTCCCATGAAGGTAGTTTTCCCTGCCCAATATGCTTTGGACGAAAACTTGCCATTCATCCGAGACTCCATTCAGGGCTATCCTCACCATCACAGTTGGCTGAGGAGTGGACCCCACTGCAACAAGCTCGTCTCTGGTGTCCTGAAGACGTTGAAGATAAAGGTTCACCCCTTCTCCTTTCTGCATCAAAGTCCGTTACAACTTCTACTCTAAATACATCTTCTGTTGTTCGGAAGAACCTTCATACAGAGAAGACAAGGCTTCCCACATCTCTCAGATTGTATCCTTTCACTGCAAGTGTGAGACCACATGATCTCGAACTCCATCGAGAATGAGCCTCTTTTCCTTCCCCTTCTCGGCATTGTACTTCTTCCTTTAATCGTTGTCAACAAGAACAGCCACAGTACTCTTGACGTAAGCCTCAAGATCGTATTCTTCCAGAATAGCTAAGATTCTGGTCTTCCATATGAAATAGTTGGAAGCACCTTCCAACTTGTCCTGATCTTTGAGCCCATGCGATGCCATCTCACCCAACTGTCGAAATGACTCCTCTAGCCACTGCTTAGCAAGTGAGAAAGTTCTCTAAGGAGAAAACCCCCCTTCTACGTGTCTTCGTTCCTTTCCAACAGATTTCTGCCCTGAAAGAAACTATGCCTTTCAAGCACTGGTCTTAGGCTTTGCGTCACTACCTCTGCCTCCGCAAACTCACGACTTCGAAATCGTACCTCTCTATCGTCTCACTCAAAGAGATTTCTTGAATTTGCTTCCCAGCAAGGACTACACAATCCCTTCAAGGGGATTCGAATTGTTGCCAAGTGCAGCATTCAGCCTCATTGCTCAACGTTGGATCTGCTCTTCCTATTTCAAAATCAATCCTCTGATACCATGTGAAAATTCCTACAATTTAAGAACCCCTACTGCAGCAAATCTGAATCTACTTCACCTACTTGATTTTTTAAATTACATTCATCAAGTCATTCTTCTGAATACTGAAGAAAATACTTCTGCAGCCTACACTAATTAAATATTTGATTTCATGAAACAGAAAATAGAGAAAAGAACAAGATACATAGGACACTTATTTTTGGACACAATAGTCCCCAGAAAAACCCAATGCGGGAAAACCGATGCAGCAGTTATGAGGATTTATTATTATGCAAGAGAAATATCTGAATACAAATCTAGGATGCTCATCTAGCAATCCTTTACAAAGAAAATACTGGTGGAAAATCTGAGTGATTTTTACCTCACTTCACCCGAGAGAATTCCGACTGATCCGACACAAGATTGGCTAACCCCGACTATTTCTGCGTTGGCCCTACGTCAGCCTTTCAAGCTTTGCGTCAGCCCTGCATCACCTCTTCTGCCCTCTTCATCAATTATCCCGGTTGTTCTGGCTGTTCCCAACAGTTCCATCTTCTGCATGACAGGCAAATTTTCTGCTCTGTGCTGGCCCTTCGGGCTCTGTGTCAGGGTTGCATGGGCCTAGACTGGCCCAACGTCAGCTCTCCCAGCTACTGCGCTACCTCTCTGCAAGCTCTCTCCACCTCTCTGTTCTATATTCTCGGGAAAGTCCTCCCGGATTCTCTCTTCTCCTCAGCTGCAATATCTCCCCAATAGATTTTCCTCCTGAGAACTTCTCACCTCAGAAAATCGATTTCCTCAATATCTCTGTGTTTTTCCAAATGAACCCCAAGCCTCCATTTTATACTTTTCCTGTTGAGTCTTCACGACCGAGATTAAGTCTCTAATCAATGGCTAAGATTAAAACATGACTTGATCCGCCTTCTAGATTATTCTCACCCATATTTTGATTAATACCCATTAATATTTTAATTTTCCTAAGTTTAGACTTAGGAACTCAATTAAAAATATTAATTATTTTAATAAAATACAATCTGGGTGGAATTTCACCAAACGATTTCGGGGTTCTTTAAAACTCATGTGCCTTAGCCTCTTCACAAATTTTCAAGGATAGAGCACTTCCGATGCTACCAAAAAATAACACTTACTGGCAATCCAATACAGAGAATCTGATTGACAGAGAGATGAGTGAGATATACCTCACACTATCACTGGCGATCCAGCACTGATTCAACCATTGAATAGCTAGTCCCTAGCTGCCTCTGCGCAGTTTCTGTGCAATCACTACGTTGCTCTACATCACAACTTCTAGGGATTGCATCACTCCTTTGGCTGATCGATTTGCCTCTGGAACTTCGACTTTCTACCCTCCCAGTCTCACACCACGGCTTCTAGCTCTGGAACTCTATTCTCCAGCAAATTTTGGATCTACTCTAAGGCTCTGCGTGGCCCTACACTGCCCAATGTGCCTTTGTGCTACCTCTTCTAGATCGCTCTCTACCTTCTCTGTGATGTAACCCCAGATCAGGAAACTCTCCAACTGGAACCTATCTCTGCCCCTCACTGCAAGAAATCACTTCAATCACTTCTCCCGCAACTACCGCGTTGCTCTCTTCAAAAATCGATCTCTTGATCTCTTACTCGATGCTTTTTCCAAATGCCCATAAAGCCTCTTTTTATAATCTTCTCGTTGAGAACCAAAGGCCCAGATTAGATTCTAATCAATGGCTCAAATCATTGTGGCTTGATCCTCATCTTCTTCTAGAAGTTTCACCCCCAATTTTATTAATACCCTTTAATTATTTTAATTCCCTAATTTTAGACTTAGGCATCCATTAAAAATAATTAATTATTTTAATAAAACCTTCTCTGAGTGGAATTTCCCAAAACGATTTTTGGCTATTCTGGAATATATGTGTCCTGGCCTCCCTGTAGTTTTGAGGCTTAGAGTGTTGGAAATACTGAGAGGGGGGGTGAATCAGTATTTATTTTTCCCACTATTGTTTTACCAGTTAAAACATATATATTCAGAACACAAGATGAACAGTAAGAATAAATGCTTTTATTAATATAAACTGTGCAGTAAAATAGATACAATATATAGATGGTTACAATTAGTTGCTAAGCTCCAACTTGGACTTTGGTGAGGCTCCAACCTCCAGAGCACCAACTTTATTTTGCCAAGACATCAATCTTGGACTTAGGAGCACAAACTCCCAAGGACATCAATCCTTCCTACTTCTGAGGCATCAACCCCAAGAACTCCAATCCTTCTCACTTCTGAGGCACCAGCCCCAAGGACTCCAATCCTTCTCACTTTTGAGGCACCAGCCCCAAGGGTTCCAACCCAATATTGTCAAGGCATGTTTGATAATAATCTTCTACTCTTAGAACTCTTCTCTGCTGAGTTCTATCTGTTTACAGTTTCACTGTAGTCTCCAAGCTACAGTATCAATGACAACTAATCTTCTTATGAATAAGTCTTTACAACTCTGTGCACTGCCCACACATAGTCTCCAATAGCCTTCATGCTCTTTGATAATGTCTTCACACAACTCTAGTCAGTCTATTGTTAGCTGCACTAAGCTCTGCATAAAGAACAACTTCCTATTCAAGCTTATGTTCTCTGGTGGCTACTTCTCCCCTTAAACTGTCTGCTGTCCTATTAGCCCTTCGGCCCTCTTTCTGTTCAGCTAGATCCTCTCGCTGCCTCTGTCTCCTCCAACTTATTTCCACAAAAATGTTCAACAGCATTCAAACTCCTTCAATAACATTCACCCCTTGTTGTTCTCTGCTTTTTCTGTCTTTTTTGCATTCCTCATGCCTTTGTCCATTCATTTCTACTTACACCGCCTCTTAGACTTCCTCAACGCTCATAGTCATTTCCTCTGTGCTCGCTTGCTTCTTCAGCTCCCCATCTTTCGGTTTCCTCTGTCTATTCGTGCTCACAAGACACGTTGAATCAATGGCCAGGTCCAAACGATCCATAGAGAACCCATCTTCCCTATTTACCGTAATAGTGCTCCATTTGGCAATGATGTCGAGCATACACAAAGTTCTGCTTCATTTAACGGACATCCACGTCAAATTGCAATTAGTATCACCATGAATCACCACATTTACCTGACGTTCAGCCTTCTAAAAACCATCGAACACAGTTATCATAAGCCTTTCGGCCTAAAACACCCTACACAAGCCAAATATTTAATTACACAGAGAATATGATAAAAACAGTCCAAAAGACTAAGGGGCGGATTGCAAGCAATATTACACCCACATCTAAATTGTATCGAGTCCGCAGCTTAAATCGCAATCGGCGATTTGCGACTCCCGATGATCCTTTATATGTCGGGCTCATGACACCACCGATGGCTGACGGCCGATCCACCACTGGGCGCGATATTATATTAAGCCAAGTTGTGATGTCGCATCGGGTCCACAACGTTCATTGCAATTGGCGCTTGGGTGTGGCAAGGCTTCATAACATATGCGATTGTGACGGATGCGATAATAGATTAACTTATATTGCAATGTTGCGGTGGGTCCGCATATATATGTATCGCTATCGGCGATTGCAAAGGAGCCGCTTACCACTGTATGACTTCCGCTCCGAATTCCCGATGCGATAATCACTATCGGCGATCGCAATGGTCCACTTGACACACTGTAACGCCGCTCTCGAAGTGCCGATGCGATATAATATTATGTACCGGACCCGATACAACTCAATGCTCCCGTTCATAAAAATTCGAGTCCGCTTTCCGCCTCCGATAATGTATTTGCCTATGTACATGCCTTAGCCTCCGTTTGCGCCTCCGATAGTGTTAAACACATATATGCATAATATTTGCCCGCAAATAATGTTAAGGCCGCTCCCGATAGTGTTTAAATGCATGCATATATATATTGTTCCATTGTTTTTACTTTGTTTATATATCTATATATATATATATATTGCTTCGCTTGTGAACCTTACTCTTGGAATATGCAATATGCGATAGCTCTACTCCTCCGATAGAGTATTCCTTTGGAATTGTTGCTCCGATAGCTGTGAATGCATATATAGATGGGTTTTCTCCTCTGATGCCTCCCGATAGTGTTATCTGTGGCATATATGGCTCTGTTTGCTGTTAAACGCATCCATTTCTCCTCCGATGGCTCCTGATAACTCTGTCTGCTTCCTCTATGGCTCCAATGGCTCTGTATGCTCCTCTTCTTTGGCTCTGATATGACATATACATATGTGGTTCCTCTTGGCTCTGATATGCCTCCTTGCTCTGATATGTCTGTTTCCGCGTATATATATATGATATATATATATATATATGGCTCCTCCTGCAGCTCCTTTTATTCCAATGTGGCTCCTCTGGCTTGGCAGTGTCTTTCAAAGACCTCCTTGCATATATGAATGCCTCTCTTGCTCTGATATCCTGTAATATGCTTTGATATGCCTCCTTAGGTAACTCCTCTTTGCTTATGGCTTGGCTATCCTGATGGCCTTGCTCTTGTCTCTTCATGAATCTGCTCTGCATCCCCTTGGCTTCATGTCATCCTCTAGTATCCATAATATTGCCATATTGACATCAATGACAACCTAGGTCAACATAGAGCACATCTGATGCTACCAGAAATAAACACTCCCTCTTAGCGAGGAATGTGCTCTAGTAATACAACCTGCTAAAGCATCACCCAGATTTTGTAACATCTTCCTCTGCGTTGTTGATGTGTGACAACACTGCCCACCAACGCAAATGTTGCATCCGTACTGCTGCTGACCCTGCCACTACCAACTCTGCATCTACAATGCAACCCTCTCCAACTATTGTTGTTGCTGCAACAACAACAACAAAAACATCCAAAATATCAAACCAAAGGTGTTCAGCATGATGCATCTGCTGCTGGAGTTCTAACTGCTACTAGTCTCTACGCTATCACTGAAGCTACTACGTTGCTGCTGACTCTGCTCTGTGCCAACTGCACTACTACCAACACTAGCTCTGTGTTGTTCAGACTCTGGCGCTCCTCGCCACTGCAACTGTCACTCTGACGTTCCTCTGCATCAATTGACCTGGTCCATCTTGCTACTTCTGATATGGGCTCCCGTGGCAAGGTATTGATCCATGAGGTGGACTCCTTAATGGATCCGGCCCATCTACATTTCTTTTTAACTACATTACTAGATCACCCCACCTCTCCCCTAGAGGTATCTGGGCAATCATGGAAAACTCCTCTTCCTTGATCTTTGTGGTTGCAACCTATGTATCATGTTTCTTGTCCTTGTCCTTCTTCTTGAGAGGACACTGCGTAGCATAATGACCAAATTCACCACACCAGAAACATTTGATCTTTGAAATTTTCTTCTTCTTCCATTGCTCCTACTGCCCCTTAGATGCAAGTGTTGCATTCTCTTCCTCCTCTTTGGGCTTCATCCCACTGTTACTGTTTCCATCAAGTTTGCACTTGATTAACTCTCGCCTCATCTCTTCCTGTTGAAGAGCAGCCCACATTCCTTCCCAATCCTTTAATTTCTCTTTGCTCAGGATACTTTGGATAAACACTTGCCATTCTTCTGAAACTGAATTCAAGGCCAACCTCACCATTTCTATAGGTTGAGGTGTTGACCCTATAGCTACCAACTGATCTCAAACTTCCTAAAACTTTGATAGGAATGGATCAATGCATTCCCCTTTCTCCATCCTAGCTTATCACAGGTTCTCCTCAAGTACATCTTCCACTGCTCGGAAGATCCTTGATATAGCGTAGCCAAGGCATCCCACATCTCTTTGGTTGTCCCTTTGCCAGCAATGTGACATACAACATGATCCCTTACTCCATCGACGATCAACCACTTGGCCTTCGCCATCTCGGCCTTGTACTTTTTGAGTGGATCTGCATCACTGGGTACAACTACCACACTATCGACGTACATTTTGAGATCATGCTCATCCAGAAGGCATGAGATCCTAGCCTTCCTGATCACATAGTTGGATGCTCCATCCAACCGATCTTGATCTCTCAACCCTATAGTTGCCATTTTTGCCAACAAAATTTCGAACTACCTCCTCTCTCCTGCTGCTCAGCAAATGAGAATTCAGACCTCTTGGTTGAAAGTCTTCTGAGGAAGAATTCCCTCAAAATAGTGTCTCCTCCTCTCTTCTGACATTTTTCTGCCCTAGCAACTGCTGCAGAAAACTGTGTCTCACCAGAAACTAATATGTGTTGAAGCTTTTGCTGCGTTGCTCCCTCTACCGCTGACAAATCTCGATCTGCAAATCTTACCTCTCTATCGACTCACTCAGAGAGAGATCTTCCACAAAAAGCTTGCCCTCCTGGATTGAATTATGAAATCCCTCTGGGGATTCGATCTGCTTCCTACGCAGCACTTCGATCTCCCTCCTTCTCTTAAGTGTTGTCTCTTCCGTTCTTCTCCCTTGCTTCACCTTCCCTCTTATACCATGTGAAAATTTGAGAAGCCCCGAATCACTACTGCAACAATCTTACATTACTTCTCCTTGTTAATCCATGCAAGTTATTTACTGTGTTCTACTATAAATATCGAATTAAATACAACTGTAGCCTTCACAACTTTAAATAATATGCAGAAAAAAGAATCTGAGCAAGAAAGTAATAACACACACAAGTGACACCGTTATTTTTGGACCAATGTCCCCAGAAAAACTCAATGTGGGAAAATCGGTGCAGCAGCTGAGGGTTTGTATTATTAAGCATTAGTTTCTTAATACAATCTCTGGATGCCTTACTGGCTATCCAATACAGAGAATTTGACTGACAGAGAGATGAGTGAGATATACCTCACAATATCACTGACGATCCAATACTGATCTAGCCACTGAATGGCTAGCCCCTAGCTGCCTCTGTGCAGTTTTTGTTCAATTATTGCGTTTCTCTGCATCACAGCTTCTAGAGATTGCGTCACTCCTTTGGCTGATCGATTTTCCTCTGGAACTTCGACTTTTTTCCTTCTCAGTCTCACACCCCGACCTCTAGCTCTAGAACTCGATTCTCCAGCAAATTTCGGATCTCCTCTCAGGCTCTACGCTACCTCTGCATGGCCCTACGCTGCCCAGCGTGGCTCTGCACTACTTCTTCTGGATCTCTCTTTGCCTTCTCTACTATGTAACCCCAGATCACGAAACTCTCCAACCAGAACCTATCTCTTCCCCTTACTGCAAGAAATCACTTCGATCACTTCTCCCGCAACTTCTGCATTGCTCTCTTTATAAATCGATCTCTTGATCTCTAACTCGATGTTTCTTCCAAATGCTCATCAAGCGTCTTCCTATAATCTTCGCGTTGAGAACCAACGGCCCATATTAGATTCTAATCAATGGCTCAAATCATTTTGGCTTGATCCTCGCCTTCTTCTAGAAGTTTTAACCCCAATTTAATTAATACCCTTTAATTATTTTAATTTCTTAAGTTTAGACTTAGGTATCCATTAAAAATAATTAATTATTTTAATAAAACCTTCTCCGAGTGGAATTTCCCAAAACGATTTCTAGCTATTCTAGAATACGTGCCTCCTAGCCTCCTTGCAAATTTTGAGGCTTAGAGCACATCCGATGCTACCAGAAATCAACACTTCTTCCTTCCACCTAACGCTGGCTTTGCTCTAGTGTACTGTTGCAAAACCTTTGCATCTTGCTAGAGATCTGCTCAACAAAAAAATATTAGCTGCTCCCTCAGCCTCTGGAATCACTCGATCTAGAAAGATCGAATTTTTCTACCCCCCACTCAGAAAAATCGAACCTCCACAAATAATTCACCCTCTTGGCAGAATGACTGTGCTTCCCCTTGGGAATTTCAACCTACTTCCCACAATGAGCGAAATTCCTTTTGTCTTCGTCTCTAAGCTCTCTGGCTAATCAACTGCGCTCTGATACCATGTGAAAATTCCAAACTGGAATCCTATTGTAGCAACTGGAAATTATTCTCCTAATTGTTAATTTTATTTAACAATTTTTTGTTGTTTGCTATGCAAATATTGAATAAACACACTGTAATCTACACAAACAAAACTGTGGAAGAATAAACGTTGGAAGAAAAGCTAGCACACACATAAAAATAACACAATTACTTTTGGACAAAAGTCCCGGGAAAAACCCAACTTGGGAAAACCGGTGAGCAGCTGAGGGTTTTATTATTAAGCAGTAGTGAAATAATTTGAGTACAATCTGGATGTCGAATATTGGCAATCCTACAGAGAAAATACTCGCAAAAATCTAGTGAGGAAATTTCCTCACCCCAACAGGAAAATTCGGGATCTAACATGAGCTCCAAGTGAGTAATCCAAAATTGCTTTGCGCAGCTACTGCGTCACCCTAGCGCAATCCCTTCTGCACTCGAGCTAAATCAACCTCTCCTCAATCTGTCTAGTTTGTTGCTATCTAGGAAAATGTCTCTCTTGGCCTCTGGAACCTCTCTCCAGCATCAGGCACTGAAACTCATCTTTCTCCACCATAATTGAAACTACCTCTAGAGGCTACTACGCTGCCCCAACGTCAGCCTCTCTGCAAATGCTCTCACCGGATCTGGGAATCTTGCTCCAATTTCACTGTCTCTGCCCCTCTCTCACTGCTTCAATCTCTAGTTCTCTCTCCAGCAACTAACTGCTACTACTCTAGAAATTGATCCGCTCAAAAATCGAACCTCTCAAGTGTATCCTCCATCACCACGTTGACCTCCTCTTATAATCCTCTATTGGAGCACCAACGACCAAGATTAAAATAGAATCTATGGCTAGGAACATCTCTAGATCGATCCATGTGAGTTTCTAGATGATTCTCACCTTGACTTAATTAATATTGATTAATTAACCATATTCCCTAAGTTTAGACTTAGGAAATATTAAAAAACAGGTTAATAATCTAATTAAGTCATTTCTAGGTGGAATTTCCATAAATGGTTTCTGGATTTTGGAGATCTCATGTATTATAGCCTTTCCCCAAAATTTCGTGGCTAGAACACATTCGATACTACAAAAGCTAACAATGTGTGGGTTAATTAAAGATTTATAGGTTTTCTTAGTAGCATAACCAAACAGAATGATGACTATTGATATTGTTGTGATAGATGTGCCTGATGCATGGAGGATGCTCCTATCAAGGAAATGGCCTTCAGATGGATCTATCATACACCACGTCCCAATGCCAGATAATGCCTTTGTCAAGCTTGATCAGGAGTTATAGCATAATGAAGAGATTAGGCATATCATAGAAAATTGGGGTACTTCAAACCTTCCATTAGAGCATTTTCAAGACAAGGCAGAAGGATTGACAGCAATTGCATCATCATCACCATTACAGCTAACCAAGAAGAAAATAAAACTGGGGTACTTCAAACCTTCCATTAGAGCATTTGCAAGACAAGGCAGAAGAATTGACAGTAGTTGCATCATCATCACCATCACAGCTAACCAAGAAGAAAAGAAAAAAGCAAAAAAGGGAGAAGAAAGATGTCAAATATAAGTCATCAATGATAAACAGGGTCAAGCCTCAACAAGTTGGTAATAGAAAAGAAAAAGAAAGAGGCTTACAGATTTGATGGAAACAAACAAGTTAACCTTTGGGCAAGTCAAAGTCCCAAGATAGTCAAAATTGGACAGGGCACATTAGAGAAAGAACCTATGGATCTACCTGTGAGTAGACAGGTTCTCAAGATGGATTTCACCAAAGACATATGATGCCATGGGGAATTCTTTGTATTATTTGTATTGTATCTCATTTTTGTTCATAGATTAGATTTCATCTCATGCTACTAGATTAGTTTCTATTTCATGTTATTAGAGTAGCTTTTATTTCAACATGTAGAGTAGTGTTTCCATTTCAGTATTTGATTTTGATTTTGTGATCATTTCAGGAGCAGATGCTACTGAATTTTTTTTGGTGGATGCAAATTCCATGTTCTCACATGTTTTCATGAAAGTACGCTTCCCCATGTGGAGCCAAATGTTGACCACCAAAGTTTCACTTCAATTTTTTTTAAGACTCCATGCCCAAAGTACATTTCAGAGCATTCTTGCACTTTCAGATCATTCAGAGTTCGAGATTTCATTAGGGGCTTTAAGCCCCTTTCTTCTCTCTTTCTTCATTTTGTACTCAAAATTCGTAGCCTTGCACGGGCATTGTAAACATGATACTAGCATGATGAATAAAGCCATGTAATAGGCCTAGGTAGCTTGGGACTTTTTACTATAAAGTGAGCTCACGCTAGGGAGTTTTTTTCACTGAACTAATTATTCTTGTTTTTTCACATTACGTAACTAGTTGAGTTTTTTCTCCCAGAATACCCCCAAAGCTGTAGTGTGACTTGATGGTAGAGCCTTGGGTGAGTCTGAGTGTTTATTGTCAATGTATATTACCATGCCAGATCACTTGTAAAATTTCACAGAATTTGATTAGGTCTAGGGGTCAATTTTTAATTGTTAAAAACTGACCATAGGATGGGGCTTTTAATAAATTTTTTATGTAAATTGTAATAAGTGATGTCCAAAGAAGTTGTAAGGGATATGAGTAATCAAACTTAGACCTCTACACCTCAAATTTCTACTAAGACACACTTTGAGGGGTGAGAAATCACTTATAGGCCCTAAAAACCCACTTTTTCCTAATTTTAGTGGGAAAATAAGAAATAAATAACCCAGAAAATAAAAAATGAAGAAAAATAGAAATTCCCACATGCCAAAATAAGGTGGAAATGACTTGGAAAATAAATTCAAGTTGAAAGGCAAGTCAAAGGGTCAAGTTCAAGGGTGATTTGGCCCCACATCAAAAGAATAAATGCACATGGGAAAATCAAAGTCCGTCGGCAAGATTGGGCAGCGCGACTCTCACTTTGGAGATCAATGCATATTCTAGATATTATCAAAGATTTGAGAGATGAAATTAAGGAGTACTGTCTCCACTATAGTCTCCACCTATCTTAAACTTGTATGTTTCATCCTTACTCCATCTCCACACAAAGGCAATTAGCACCTATGCACAATAGACTTGCTTCAACGCAAGGCAGTTTGGTGACAGTTTGAGAGAGGTGTCATTCCATGGGTTTCTTGGTTGAGAAATTAATGGGATTTCTCTCCCATCTCATCCACTATACTCCACACATGGCACAACTTTGAGGCAACTCGATTTTTTGCACATGGGCATGAGGAAAATCGACTTCTACATATGGCATTAGAGCTCCAATCATGAAATTCAAACTCTTCTTGGGATTTCCACCATTCTCCACTTGGCATTGGGATTTTCTCCAATTTCTCTATAAATCAAGTCATTGGGCTCCTCATTGTATCAATCTTTAGACGAGCTATTGTGGTTCAGGAAACTCTACAAAAAATTGTACTCACCTCTTTCATATGAAAATAAAGTAAAGACTTTGGGGGTTGAATTTGGTTTGGTCTTATCCTTCCATGTTTGCGAGGTAATATTGTTTCAAATCTTTGTGCTTAATGTTCTACATTGGTTCTAAATCTTGCTAGCTTCATTTGCCTTTCATTGGATTAATTAATGTAATTTTTGGATTAAAGGACCATTCCAGAAAGAGGAGCCCTAGTAGGTTTTTGGTTGAACCTCTAGCCGTCTCCTTCATTGTGTAGTTTAATCCCTTGTGAATGTTAACACTCTCTTTAAGTGTGTAGATGATCTAACATTTTGGAACATTTTTTAGCGTGGGGTAAGTCTTTGGTTGGACAAACCGACTCTTAAAGAGCATAGGTGGAGGGACCCATATCGAATCAAGCTACTCTCAACAGGTTAATCCAAAGTGGTACCATCATATTGTAGTCTTGAGTTGATTTACTAACGCTTGTCTTACAGCGTCTCATTTAATTGAACTTGTTGTACCTTGAAGACATTTCCAATATTTGTATATTTCATTTCTTGCAAGATTATATTATTTGGCACTAGTCTACTTACATCTATTTTCCTTGCAGGATACACTGTTGAGTCATATTGATCTATTTACATTTTGATTTTGATTACATTCTCATGATCATTTGTACTCGCTAAGTCTATATTTATTGCTTCAAGTTATATTTCAAGTCATTGAGTGGTTGATGCTCTAATTGATCTACTAATCATCTCCTAGAACTTGTTAGTTTTAGAAGGTTTCTTTAGAAACCTTCCTTAGCGTCCACCCCCCTTGGATTTAGCTAGGAGAGAGCCTAGATGGAGAGAGTTGTGATTAGGTGATAGCCCCTTCTCTGAGCTTTACCATGAAGGCCACACCTAGTAGAATTAAGGACTTTTCCCACGTTAAATTAGGTGTGTACGCAAGGAGACAACAAGTTATATGTTTCCTCGCCCATCTGTCGAGAGCATATGTTAGAAGTTGGGCAATATGATCCAAATTTTATGTCTTTGAATGTGCAATCAGGTGCTTATGCTTGTTTTTCATTGGGCATTTTGGGCATGGATTATTGGGTGACTTGGAAGAACGAAGGGCTAATCTTCAATCCTAACCCTATGGAATCTCCCCTATAGGCCTATGGCTTTAGGAAGAGCACTATTTCGGAAACCCCAATTTTGGTAGCGTGGTTCCATTTTCCTATTCCACCTTTTTCACTCCCTTCCACACATTACAAGCCCTATTTCATCATATTCCTTCTCTGGGTCCACATAACCACTAGATCCACAAAAGCACTAGCACACCCCCTCCCCTTGTCCACATATTTGGGTCGGTCTTGGAAACGTTGCCCCGGAGGTTGATGCAACTAAAAAGAAAGTGAAAAGCATATCATGGCCACAAGCAAGAAACGAAAGAAAAAAAAATTATAAAATGCAAAATATGGTCGGTACCTTTAAATAGCATGTGGGAAAAAAACAAACATGAGCTCTACCCTTTATCATTATGGCCATCACCCCAGTTCCTAGGGCCCATGAGTGCCTCCACATCATTAAGGAAACCATGCATGTCTCATCCCCTAGTGGGCAATGAACTGCCCCACCTTAAGGGGGTAACAACCACTATACATCATTCACAGCGTGTTTTCATTTCCTGGAGACCTGAGCAGTAATACAAAGAAAAATCAAGAAAAAGAAAAAGGCAAATAAATAGGTGTGGACAAACAAAGATTGGGGTAACTCATGTATCCACGACTACTCCCTCCTACATTTATCCACCCAATATGTGGACATCCTTCATTATTTCTATACTTGTATCCATGACATCTAGCCTTGACATCCCAATTTCCCATTAGTTTCACTACCATCCACATGCCACCTATTAATTGAAGGATGTACCAAGGACTTGTCTTTCCCCTTGGGGGTTGTGAATACCTAATAGGGTTGTCTATTAACCACTTCTACACCTAGGGAGGTAACACTATTACAAGACCAACTTGGAAGAGAAGCTCCATATGAAGTCCTAATATGCCCTTGATTAGCAAGCTTGGTTCACTTAGATGCACTAATGAATTATTGTACCTGATGGTAAGAATGCAGCACTGGACATTATGTGTGATTGGAAAGCGCTTTCATCATGGGCTGGGCAACTTAGTTGGGGCCTTAGTCCACTAAAGGAGCATATAATAGCCTCCAAGTCAAGTGGTGAGAGCCATGGGACTCCGGGTACTTGCAAAGCATCATTACTTCACTCCATGGGCACCTATAGCACCACAACAATTTGCACCTTGTCCCACATTATTCACAAGAAGATGCACTTGGACCAGTATGCCCCCAACTGGCTTAGCATATGTAATGGATTTGGCAGTTGATCTAAGGCCCATATGAGGTTTGTCTCACCCTCTGTGACATGGTAGGTTTAGCATCATTCTCTGAGCCTTCACAATGGAGCAGACACAGGCTACTTGATCACTAGGAGACCCATGAGACCCATTTTGTACCCCAAACACAAAACTAGGGTCCACATGATGACATGCATGGACGCCTAGGGGCCAACCACTAGAGGATGATCTTTGCAGCCCTCTTGACTCACTTCGACACAGAGAGATCAATGCATGCCTCCAATATTGTAGACCTAGTAATGTTGTCCATGAGGTCCATGTTCAATGATATGTCCTAAAAATGAATTTGGAAGCATTGTCCCTTAAGAAGAGCAAGGGAGACATCCCTTATTGATTTGGGGCTAGACAATCTTTCTCAAACAAAATCTAGGCCTTGAGAACTAAAACCCAAAGTATGTGTAAGTTGTGGTGATGTCAATCTTAGCCCCCGAGAATTAGAAGTGATCATCTAAGAGGAAATTCTTCTCTTTTTCAAGATCATTATTTTTATAAGGCTCATGAAAAAAAAAACAAAGGACCAATGTTGAGTTTTATAGCCATCAAACCAAAAGAACACTATAGATGGAAGAATAGAATGACTCGTAGAAGAATATAATGACTTGTAGAAAAGACTACTTCCAAGGCAAAGTGATGGGATTAGAGTGGATAATGCAACAAACATGGTGGTTTCCACAATGAAATTATAGGGGAAAATGTTACAAACATGGTAATTTCTAAAATTAGTTGCTAGTAAGGCCATTGCAATTGTAAGGAAAGAACAAGAAAGAATTATTGAAAAAAATTAACTAGGGTTTCAAAGAGGATCAAAAAGCATCACATAAAAAAATTGTGTGGCAATGGACAACAAGGTTTGGGCAAGGTTTGTAGAGTATGCAAAGTAAGTAAACTATTCCAATAGAAGACAAACTAAAAAGGGAATACAAAAAGCAAAGGATAGTGGCAAACATCTTGGGAAAGATATTAAACCTTCCATAGATTATTCATGAACAAAGGGTTCACCACTGCAATAAAAAGGAAAATGTCAAGAAATCCAAGATGCAAGATGTGTTCAATGGTTTTAAAGAGGGCATGAACAAGTATGACAATTGTCTCTACTAGATGAATCAATTAAAGAGTGCGGAGAAAAAATAAGAGAGACAAAGATAAAGGGATGTGAAAACAAGCAACCTAATGTAGGAATAAGAGAAAAGTAAAGTTCCATAGAGTTCTAAGTTATTAATAGTGAAAAGATGATGTGAACCTGCTTATACACATGAGAAAAGGGTGAAACCTACCATGAAGAAGACACTGCATTGTAAAGAATACTCGTAAAATATGAAAAGAATACTCATAAAATATGAAAAGAAAGAGTAAAAACAATATACAAGTGGTGACCAAATTTGGAAAATCAAGCAATTAATTCAATTTATAAATTTTGCCTCATTTACTTGAGAAGCAACGACACTTCATTTCACTTAGCCCAATTTCTCACATTAGTCCAAGAGAATGAATACCATATATGTGTACATCAATACCACAATGTTACAAACATTAGCGCACATATTTCAAGTCATGTATCAGATTTGAAATGTGTTATTACAACAGATTATAACAGTGATAAATATGCTCATTTATCTTTGGAATGTGTTAAATCACTCAGTCAATTCAGCTATATATTACATCACCTCAACAAGAACAAGAAGTGTGAGGAAGAAGAAACTAGAGAACTCTTACGTCTCAGAAATCATAACCAAAATCTACTCAATCAAATTAAAAAACTTAAAAATTATAAGAAATCATTACAAAACAAATTTGAAGAACTTATCGCAAAAGAAGCATCAAAATCTTTAGATACAATAGTCTAAGTTGAAGAAAAATGAATGAATATTGATCTAGTAAATGCTACAACACAAGATGATGACAAACCAATAGAAGTTAAAACAGACTTAGTGGTTGCAGTCAAACAATGGAAATTCCAAGTGATGATTCAGTAACCAACTCAACCACAATAGTACCTGAAGTAAATCAGGAAATTGCTACACTTAATAAGGCAAAGTCCAACCAAAAGAACTACTTATCGACATGTGAATCTCAAGAGAAGACAACTAAGTCGGGCTACATATTTGAACCATTCAGAATGAAAACAATAGATTTATGTTCCAAGGGATACTGAAGTTTGCAAAATCCAATCCTATGATAACAATTCATTACCAATTTCTAGTGATCAAAATATTCCATGGAAGATTAATCAAAAGGAATGAATATTTATCCCGTAAATGCTACAACACAAGATGATGACAAACCAATAGAAGTTAAAACATACTCAGCGGTTGCAGTTCAAACAATGGAAATTCCAAGTGATAGATTCGGTTACCAACTCAACCACAATAGTACCTGAAGTAAATCAAGAAATTGCTACACACTTAATAAGGGAAAGTCCAACCAAAATAACTACTTATCGACATTTGAATCACAAGAGAAGACAACTAAGTCAGTCTACATATTTGAACCACTCAGAATGAAAACAATAGATTTATGTTCCAAGGGATACTGAAGTTTGCAAAATCCAATCCTATGATAACAATTCATTACCAATTTCCAGTGATCAAAATATTCCATGAAAGATTAATATATGATTGTCAAATCCATTCTAAGTCCGGAAATTTTGTTTATCACTCAGAGGATCATATCATCTTGTATCAACGAAGATCGAAGTATTGAGACGGGAATATATTTAAAACAAGAAAAGAGATCAAGCCCTTTCATCAGTAAGCTTTGAGGACAAAGCTTTTTGAAGAGGAAGGCAATGTTATAAATATAGTTTATAGTAAAATAATAGAAAATAATGTAAACAATAATAATCATAATTAATGATTAATTAACTAAATAGTAGTAATGAAGAGGTATGTGCCTAAGGACATAACCATTGTGAAGAGGTTCCTGCCTAGGATATATAAGCAGGCCCTCACCCTCATTTTTAATCATCATATCAATTATTTTATACACTATTCAATATATAATTACTTGTCCTACAATGGATGTCGTTGTCTTCAAAGTATTTTGAAGATTATTGCAGGTATACGAACCTTGTTGATTACACACTACATCCCCTATTTGGCAGTAAGGCATAGGTTGGCCATCCATCAACATTCCTTCATAGCATCAGCATAGTGGGGTTGACCTTGGTCTATGCCAACTATTGGACTGGATAGAGGTGTTGAATTGGCATTCTACTGGTGGAGTAGCATATATGACCAGAGACAGAGCACAGTCAAAGCCATGGGACTTGGGTGATGATTGGCCATGGTGGCATTAGGATCCAGGTGGATCAACTGGTAGCAGGACGAGTTAAAAATGGGCTTGGGATCCAGGTATTCAGGGATCCAGTCATGTTTGGATTGCTTGGAGGCATGATGTGAACCAGTGGTTCATATGGGATCCTGGTATCAGTTTGTAACTTTGTAGATGCCTCTATGGTGGACAGGTGCAGATTGCTTGAGGGCAAGCAATCTTGGGGTCGGAGGATTTGTCATGTCCCTATTTTTATTTTCCTCTATAGTACAACCAAGATGGGTTTCCAGGGTATGTGATGGCCAAGCCGTAGGAGCAAGATTACATCATCAGGTGTTTCGGAGGAGTTTGAGGAGTTTTTATGGGATCCGATGGAATTCGCTTGGCATATTCCATCATCTCCACAACTTGGATTTCGTATTCTGACAACTTTCAAAAAAAGACTTTATCATTGGGCCTGACTTAATTAATTACAATTGGGGTGGCATTCTGGGAGGATCATTTGATGGAATGTCTCAGTATAATAGCTCATTAGAACTGGAACAAGAAGATCTACAGGATGGGATGCTAAGAAGTGACTTCCAGTGGCCAGGGAAAGTATGGTGGGCTATTTACCATTTTCCCATATTAAAAATGACTTTAATTGGTCATTTAATTAAAAGGGGAAATAATTAATTGGAGGAAAAAGGCCAAAGTGACTTAAAATAAAATTAAGAAGTCACTTAAGGTTAATTCAAGGGAGGAGCTTCTAAAATAAAAATAAAATAATAAAATAAGATGTTTCTAGAGGGGCTTGGAGATCTATCTATGGAGTCTCTAAAAGGAGGAGTAAATCATTTGGGACAACTTGGATTGGAGCATTTGTTTTTGGTGTGGACTGGAAAATTTAGTTCTCTACCATAATAGCCCCAGGACGGAAACCCTCGGGCGATTCATTGAGAGTGGGGGAGTACCCAACTCTCCCCTTGGTGAATTTATCCAGAATTCACAGGAGAGCCTAGAAGTTGCATTCCAATTCAGTTTTGGAGGGCCATTGAACCATTGGAGCAGATCCTTGAGGCCAGTTTCTCATCTCAGCTATATGGGTTGCATAGGCATGTAAACCCTAGTTTATCTAATATAATAAAGATGAGAATTTTTCTATTCATCGTGTTATTGGATTGCAATGCTCTATTTGTTATATTTTACATGGCAATCTTCTGTTAAATAAATAAAAATTTTATGTAGTAAATTTTGTTGAGTTAAATTCCAAGAAATCTCCAAATTTTTACGTTTGGGACATTATAAAAACCCTATGTCTTCAGCTCTTGCATCGATACAACACCAAGGCCTACATGGTACCACAACGATAATATAACCATCATCACCTCCAACATCATGTTCTTCTATAGAGTTTACATAAATAGCTAAAACCCTTCGAGACATGTCCAAGATGTATCCAAGGAAATAACAAAGATAGAATGGAGATACAATCATGATGAGAACACAAGACATCTCTCATCCTTTTATATATAGAGTGGGTGACGAAGGGTGCCATAAGACAAATACTTGTGTCCATACAGGTAACCAACAACCCCAAATGGGTCACTCTATAAAAAAATGATGTACAAGTCTCATACTAGGGTTTATCCAAACCCCAAGATGAAACACCCCTCCAAGCATGTCTCTTAGGGCTCAATGCCCTTCCTCTAGGATGGTTTGCTCTATACAACTAGTATGTCCAATGTTCCTTTTCCATGGTGGTATCCAAGTGCCCTCATGTAAGGTGTTCCTCCTTTAACTATGTGCAATGTGCACTCTCATGTGCTCAATGTTGCTTCAATATGTGCAATGTGGCCTCCATAGACTAACAATGAAGCCACCTAAGAGTCATCGTCAATAATATGGCCTTCGAAGAGAAGTATGAAAGGTAAAGGAATTGACCCTAATTGTCAATTGACTTAGCGAAGCTCTAAATGCGATGTAAAAGAGAAACCTATCTAAAAATGGCTTCAACCCAAAAGAGGTGTCTTGCAAACTATCCCCAAATGATGGACTAGATGATTGTCCTCTTGCTTATAAGAATGCAGCCATACATGAGGACATGAACTCTCTCTATTGCGGCCCAATCCCCAACCCAATTCTTGTAGACTAGGTTACCAAACCTTAGAGTCAAACAATGTTATGGACCTAATTAATGTTGTCCATGAGGTCCATGTTGGATGGTATGTATTATGTCCTAAAAATGCATGTGAAAGTATTGTCGCTTAATAAAGGTAAGGGAGCCATATCCCTTATTGATTTTGGTTTGGAGAATCTTCCTCAAACCAAATCCAGGCATTAAGAACTAAAAGCCCAAGTATGTGTAAGTTTTGATAATCTCAATCTCAACCCCCAAGAACTAAAAGTGGTCATCTAAGAGGACATTCTTCTCCCATTCAAGATCATAATTGTTGGAGTTCAAGATATTTATCAAGTTCTTATATGATCTTTCTTGATCAAATGTACCATGTTAGAGCTGAATGTTATCCCATGACACGTAGAGATAACTAGAGGATTTTTCCACTTGTAAATTTCATCAAAATCAATAGTTCCATAGTGATATCTATGGTTTTCCATGGATATTTGGCGAGAGATTCTCCCAACATTTTCCCACTGATACTCATGGACATATTTTTGATGAGGATTGTTACATGCATTGTCATATCTTATGTTTTGCTCATATTTGGTTATATTGCTTTCTATATGTGTTGTGAATGTTGATGACCATTAATGTAATCTAATAATGGATCATAACACTCTAAATTTATGTCTCCTACTAGGTTGTACTTGGGTGGATTGGATTTAATATTTTCCAATAGAAAAGTGTGTTCCCTTTCAAGTCAAGTGTAACACTAGAAACCTTAGTAGGTGTTCTAGGTGTTCCATGTCATTGGCCTCACCCATAGGGCCATATCCATTTTCATGCCCTTTCATTTTCCCACTAATGACCCATTTCCATTCCCTTTCATTTTCCCACAAATGACCCATTTCCGTTCCCTTTCATTTTCCCACTAATGTTTGATTTGTAAGTCATACATCAAGATTCATGCCTCATATTCCAATGAGAAAAGCTTCATCTTAAAAGCTATAAGCAACAAAAAGTCAAATAACAAAGCTTGAAGTATGCTACCTTTCTATAAGGCTAGTGTGTTCCCTTTCAAGTCAAGTGTAACACTAGCAACCTTAGTAGGTGTTCCATGTCATTGGCCTATCACCCATATACATTTTCATGCCCTTCCATTTTCCCACTAATCATTGATTTGTTAGTCATACATCAAGATTCATGCCTCATATTCCAATGAGAAAACCCTCATCTTAAAAGCTATAAGCAACAAAAAGTCAAATAACAAATCTTGAAGTATGCTACCTTTCTATGAGGCCAATGCCCTAAGTCCCATGCTTAACAATGGATATCTAAAGGAAAAGGGAAAAATCAAATAAAGAAAAAGGAAAGATGCAATAAACTCTTATTTGACTAAAACAATTGCATTCGGATCCATGAAAGCTATATTGAGATTTGCGTACATATATTGGGACTTGCTTACCCACATCATGATTTGTTTATGCTTTTGGATCCATGACACATGCCTTGGGATTTGTGACAAAGCCATGGGATCCTTGAGATGGGTTGTTTGCAACTTTGCACACTTTATGTTGGTAGCTCCACCTTGGAGGATGTACTAGCACACGTTTGAGCACACTTTATTGTGTTGTCCACACTAGAGAGACCATACATACCACACATGGGGCTTACTTCACCATTTTGAGGAGGACGACTTGGTGGTTGAGGTGGTTATTTTGGTTGTTGTGCTTGATAGCCTAGTTTGAAAAGGTTTTTGAAGGCCTTACAAATCCTTCCTCCCTGTTTGTGGACTATTGAATTTTTTGTAGTTTCCATCAGTATTCAATTTGGGGTAAATTAAAAGAGGAAAATTAAAATTAAAATTTGAATTTAAAAGCTCATCTCAGCCCCAAAAGATCAAATTGCGCAAATAAAGGAGGTGCCACTTAGGCAACCCTAAATCTCTATATATTGGCACTCGACTTCATCATTTGGAAACCAATTCATATCACACAAATAATTTGTTCTTTGTTCACAGATGCGAAGGAGAGAGATGAGAAGAAGACAAAGTTTTGTCCAACATTGACCACTCTTTGACCAAAATTTATGGCTGTTGTTTGACTGAATTTTGAGGCAATTGACCAAACTTTTCTGAGGCACAGTTTGACCAAATTCTTAGGCAGTTGACATAAGTTTTTTTGAGGCTTTGACTGAGCCTGTAATGGGCATTTTGACCACATTCCTAAGGAAGTTGACCGAGATCTATAATGGGAAGTTTGACCACATTTCTGAGGCAATTCACCGAGCTATATTATGGGTCATTTGACCGAGTTGTTGCGCTTACTAGGTTTTACATATGGGATTTTTGTGGTTTGTTTGACCTAATTTAACTTATGAATATCATATTGTAACTTTGTTGAACTGAATAATTTCTACTCGATAAGATTGTTGGGTTTTCTCCTGAGTTTGGGTCTCCTACGTGATAATTTGTGTCTCCTTGTATGCTTCGCTGTCTCTTTATGATCCTACTATCATTATTGCATTGTGATTGAGATTTTCTATGTATAATCGCTTAATGGTGAATGTGACCTAAGTGAATTTGTTTAAGAAATCGTTGCAAAGTAATTATCAAACTAGAAGATCAAAATTCTCATAGAAAATCAACATAATTTTAGAGCCTAGGTGAAAGAGAAGCCATTAAAGAGTACAAGAAAGCCAAGTTTATGTGATAAAAGGCATTGATAAAGGGATCCAAACCCTAAAGGAGGTTGGTATCTGTGACCAAATTTGATCAACCCTAAAAGAAGACCGACACACCTCTTCTAGAGCAAGCTTGGAGTATTGATTGGCAATCTGATATAGGACACTCTTGAAGTTGTTAACCTCAGGCCTGATGAAGCTCTACATTGAAAATTGGTAAGATTTTTTATCCTAGTACTTTTTGTTTGTGGCATTGTTGGTTAGAATTTCATCCCTTTTAAGGCCCCATTAAAACTCTATCTGAAGCCCTAAACGAGGTCACCTCAAGTCTCTGTTTCAAGGCAGATCCAAGACAACTCTTTGAGACCCATTTCGCCACTCTCCAAGGCAACTCATTCACCCTTGTAACAATTTTCTTGAGGCAAAATGAACCTAATATTTCCGAGACAAATCTAAGCCCCCTCCTAAACCTGATTTGGATTGATTAACGCCTAACCAATGGCCCTTTTGACACTGATTTCAAGACTTTTCCTAAGGAAAAATGTGAGTTGTATTCTAAGGCATTTTTTTGCGGCTAATTTGAAATTGATCCAAGACCGAGTATGTTATTTTTTGTCGCATAAGATATGTTTATAGCCTTGAACTTTTATGGAGGCTAGAATGCATGAGATCTCCAAAACCCATATGTTTATAGCCTTGAACTTTTATGGAGGCTAGAATGCATGAGATCTCCAAAACCCATAAATCGTTTCTGGAAATTCGGCCTAGAAATGACTTAATTAAATTATTAGTCAGTTTTTAAATATTTCTTAAGTCTAAACTTAGGGAATATGACTAATCAATCTGAATTAATTAAGTTAAGGTGTAAATGTTCTACAAACTCACAAGGATCGACTTCAAGTTAATCCTAGAAATGACTTAATTAGATTATTAGTTAGTTTTTAAATATTTCCGAAGTCTAAACTTAGGGAATATGACTAATTAATCAAAATTAATGAAGTTAAGGTGTGAATGTTCTAAGAACCCACACAGATCGACTTCAAGTTAATCCTAGCCATCGATTAAGATCAAATCTTAGTTTTTGAAGTCTCAACAGAGGATTATAAGAAGAATTTGATGGGGCTTGGAGAAATGACTGGAGCAGTTCGATTTCATGAGCAGATCGATTTCCTGAGTAGCAGCAGTCACTTGCCAGAGAGAGAGCCAGTGAGATTGAAGTAGTGAGAGAGGGGAAGCGACAGTGAAGCCAGAGGAAGGATTCTAGTTTCGGTGAGTGCATTTGTAGAGAGGCAAGTGAGCCACAGTGAGGCTCACACAGAGCAGCGCAGTAGCCTCTAGAGTCAATTCTGAAACTGCTAGGGAAAGATAAGTTTCAGTGCTAGAGGTCGGGCAGAGGTTCTGTAGGCCAAGAGAGACATTTTCCAAGATAGCAGCAGACCAGACAACTTGAGGAGAAGCTGATTCGAGCTGAGTGCAGAAGTGACTGCGCTAGCGTGACATAGTGACTGTACAGAGCCAGTTTGGATGGCTCAATTTAAGCTAAGATCAGAGCCCGGATTTGCCTGTGGAAAGAGGAAATTCCTCACTAGATTTTTCTTGCCAGTTTTTCTCTATAGGATTGCCAGTTTCAACATCCAGTTGTACTCAGATTATTTCATTGCTGCATAATAATAAAACCCTTAGTTGTTGCATTGATTTTCCCAAGTTGGGTGTTTTTGGGGACTTTTGTCCAAAAATAACTGTCATTTTACGTGTGTGTGCTATTATTTCTTCCATTGTTTATTTCTTCCGCAGTTTATTTGTGTAGGTTGCAGTGTGATTGATTTAGTATTTGTTGTAGAAAATAGTAAATAAATTGTTAAAATTAATTTAACAATTAGGAGAATTACTTCCAGTTGCTGCAATAGGATTCCTTTTGTGGAATTTTCACATGGTATCAAAGCGCAGATGATCATCCGGAGAGCTCAGTAGCGAAGGAAGAGGGAGTTTCATTGTACATTGGTGAGAAGTAGATCAAAACCCCAGAGGCAGCGCAGTCACCTTGGCCAAGAGGTAGAATTTCTTGAGGAGAATCGATTCTTTTGTGAGGGACAAAAAAAATCGATCTCTCTAGATCAAAGGATTCCAAAGGTAGAGGGAGAAGCCCCAGTATTTTCGCAGAGCAAATCTCTAGCTAGACACAGTAGTTTTGTAGCAGTTTGCTAGAGCAGAACTAGCGTCGGATGGAATAAGACTGCGCACTGAGGGAAAAAAATTCTCAGGGAACTTCTAGTCTCAAGAAGTTCGATCCCCTGCAAATCATTAGTCGTTGTGTGCAGATTTTATCACTCTAGAAGGGAGTGAAAATAGCTAGGTGGCAGTTGAGCAGAAGGGAAGAGGAGATTTTCGACATTGTTTTAGATGGCCATTGTTGCACTTCGAGATCAGGACAGGTTGGATGGTGCTTCCAACTATGTCATCTAGCAGGCAAGGATGTCCTTCCTTCTGGATGAATATGGCTTGAAACCATTCACAAATGTAGTGGTAATTATCCCCATGGACGCAGATCAACTAAAGGAGTACAGAAAGGAGATGGCACGGGTGAAGAGCTTGATCCTTGATGGTGTTCGGGATCACATAGCTGGCAAAGGTACTGCCAGAGAAATGTGGGACACTCTCACCACGGTGTATCAAGGCACTTACGAGCAGCAGAAGATGTAGTTAGAGGAGAAGCTGAGATGCACCACGATGCAGAAAGGGGAACGCATAGACCCCTTCCTCACTAGGATTCAGGAGATCCGAGATCAGTTGTGAGTTGTTGGGGCAATGCCTCAACCCATAGAGCTAGTGCGATTGGTACTAAACAGTGTCTCAGAGGAGTGGCAGGTATTTGTCCAAAGTATCTTGGGCAGAGACACATTGTCAAGGTGGGACAGGATGTGGGACGATTTGCAACAGGAGGAGTTGAGACAAGACCTAGTGAAGAGCTCCACCAGTGGCAGCAGCAGTGGATTGCAGCAAGTGAAGGAAGAGGAGAATGTGGCCCTCGCATCTAAGGGTGCTAGTCAAGGACAAGGGCAACAACGAAAGAAGAAGAAGGACCTGTCAAAGGTCAAGTGCTTCAAATGTGGTGAGCTCGGTCACTACAATACCCAGTGTCCTCTCAGGAAGAAGGACAAGGAGGAGAAGCAGAACCAACGGGCAGCATTAGCAGAGATCGATAGGCTGTCCTCCAGGCTGGAGGAAGACTTCACCATCTTTGTTGATATTCATATACCCACAGGAGTCAAGTGGGGTGACTTGGACTTGTAGCCCCAAAGTGCTACAGATGGGTATGATTCTTGAGGAGGTCAACCTCTTGAATCAGTACCTTGCTACGGGAGCCCACAATATTTCTATAGCAGGATGGATTAGTGGCAATAGACGTAGTCAGATGCCAGAGTGTCAGATGCTGGGGAGTGCAGTGTAGAGTTGGAAGCAGTGTAGGTGGCATAGTACAGAGCCAGCATCAGCGCAAATGCCTCAGTGACAATGCAGATATTAGCAGAAGTCAAAGACTCGAGAGACAGATGCATCATACTGATCACAGTTGATTCAGTATTTAGGATGCTTTTCAATTGCAATTGCAGCAGCAACAGATGGAGAGGGAGTTGCAGTGCAGATGCAGTGTTGGCAGCAGTTCAGTAGGGTCAACAACAACATAAATGCATAACATTTCAGAGTTGCACAGTGGTTGGTGGGCAGCAGCAGCCAGACATCAACAGTGTGATAGGAGATGATACAGAGACAGGGTGTTGCTAGAGGAGGAAGCAACTCTAGAACACATTCCTCGCTAAGAGGGAGTGTTAGTTTTTGTAGCATCGGATGTGTTATAGCCTTGAAATTTTATGGAGAGGCTAGAATGCATGAGATCTCCAAAACCCAGAAATCGTTTCTGGAAATTCTGGCTAGAAATGAGTTAATTAGATTATTAGTTAGTTTTTAAATATTTCCTATGTCTAAACTTAGGGAATATGACTAATGAATCAAAATTAATTAAGTTAAGGTGTGAATGTTCTAGAAAATCACACAGATCGACTTCAAGTTAATCCTATCCATCAATTAAGATTTAATCTTGGTCATTGAAGTCTCAACAAAGGATTATAAGAAGAAGACGATGGGGCTTGGAGAAATGATTGGAGCAATTCGATCTCATGAGCAGATCGATTTCCTGTGTAGTAGCAGTCAGTTGCCGGAGAGAAATCCAGTGAGATCGAAGCAGTGAGAGAGGGGCAGGGACAATGAAGCCGAAGGAAGGATTCTAGTTCCGGTGAGTGCATTTACAGAGAAGCAAGTGAGCCACAGTGAGGCTGGCACAAAGCAGCGCAATAGCCTCTAGAGGCAATTTCGAAACTGCTGGAGAAAGTTGAGTTTCAGTACCAAAAGTTAGGTAGATGTTCCAAAGGCCATGAGAGACATTTTCCCAGACAGCAACACACCAGATTGCTTGAGGAGAAGCTGATTTGAGCTAATGGCAGAAGTGACTATGCTAGGGTGACAAAGTGACTGCGCAGAGCTAGTTTGGACGGCTCAATTTGAGCTAAGGTCAAAGCCTAGATTTGCCTATGCAGTCAGGAAATTCCTCACTAGATTTTTCTTTCCAGGTTTTCTCTGTAGGATTGCCAGTTTCGGCATCCAGCTTTACTCAGATTATTTCACTGCTACATAATAATAAAACCCTCAGTTGTTGCACCAGTTTTCCCAAGTTGGATTTTTCCAAGGACTTTTGGCCAAAAATAACTGTGTCAATTTATGTGTGTGTGTGTGCTAGTATTTCTTCCAGCATTTATTTCTTCTGCAGTTTATTTGTGTAGGTTGCAGTGTGATTGATTTTGTTGTAGCAAACAATAAATAAATTGTTATAATTAATTTAACAATTAGAAGACTTACTTCTAGTTGGTGCAATAGGATTCCGGTTGTGGAATTTTCATAGAATTTAGGGCTTAACACAATTCTAGAAAGTTGAGTTGCAGAATCAAGAGAGCGGTCGATAATATGGTCTAGTTCAGGGCAAGATAAGACCTGCTAAAGAGGGTCGAATTGAAGTTGTTGCTCTAAATTGCAGGAGTACAGTCTTTCCATAAACCTTGTACTATTGTGGAAATACGGTTCCTTGACAAGTATAGAAGGTGCCTTGTATTGGTTGAGATATATTGCTAGGGTTGTGCCAGAACAGATCGATATATGGCAAAGTTTTTCTTTCAAGCATTTAATTTCATTTGATTAAAGAAAGCTACTTTAACTCCAGAGGGAGTTAAGGAGAAAAGGCTCTCTCATATAAAGCAAGAGAATTCAAAACACTTGTGCTAAAGTATGAGCTCTTCTTGGAAGAGCTAGTAGACCTATCGCTTGTAAACCCTAAAAGAGAATTGAAGCTTATGAAATCCCTAGGGTTTTTGGAGAAAACCCTAGAGGTAGACCTAGGGTGTTGAAAATCATGAATCCATTGAATGAAGAAACCCTGGACGATTCATACTGGAAGGAAAGGAAAGCTACATGCATTAGTAGATAATGATGAGGATCACGATGAGCAATTCTAGCTTGATGAGATTCAAGAAGGCCAGGATCAAGAGGGAGTTGACAATTCCCTAAAATCCTTAGATCGAAAGATAAGTACTTCATATATTTTCTTCCTTGATTATTATTATTTTTAGTCAACCTCTTTTCTTTGTATCTTTTGTGTGGTTATAATCGTTTCTTCGATGGCTTCCTAATGAGGTTTGCAGGTACATTGTAAAGACTGCCAAGGCTCTGGTAGTAGATGAGAGCATTGAGAAGAATGAAGCAAAGTTTGTGGCAAGAGGAATCTCCCAGGATCAAACATAAACTCAGATAGAGTGGTTTTTGTTCAAGAGGGAGAAATTGTGCTGACATTGAGAACCATGCGAGATATCCGAAAGAGCTCCTAGTTCAGAGGGAACAAGAAGGCCAACAAATTTGAAGGATGCCATGATGGAGGAAAAAGTGCCAAGACCTAAGGGGAAGTCAATGGTGACTTCCAAGTGGATCTACAAGATCAAGCATACGGTAGATGGCAGCATATAGAAGTACAAAGCGAGATTCATGGCAAGAGGGTTCTTCTAGAAAGAAGGAGAGGACTATGAAGAGACACTTGCCAAGTACAATTCTATTAGAATTAATATTGCTTCTTCTATGGATATACATCAGATGGTTGTAAAGGCCTCTTTTCTCAATGGATTGATCAAGGAAGAGGTGTACATAGAAAAACCTCAAAACTTTGAGGTACATGAGAAGGAGCCTCATGTCTACACACTGAAGAAAGCTTTGTACAGACTGAAGAAAGATTTGTATAGAACTTAGGCATGGTATTCTCGGATAGATGGAAATTTGTTGAGTCTTGACAGGAGGGAAGGTTGATATTACTTCCTTGGTCAAGGGAAGTATACTATTGAGATCCTTCAGATGATGGACTAAAAGATTGTTAGATTAGATCCTCAGAGATGGGAGTTTTCTAATAGCAGTATGTATTCTATGGGTGGACCATGCCAGACAACATATATGCTTCAGTGACTAGGAAGCAACAGCGGCAGAGGGAGCAACCAGGATTGCCACAGTAGGATCTGTTTCAGTGTTAAAGGAAGGACCAAGTCAGGGTGACTGAAAAGTGGTTGCGGTGATGGATAGAGTGAACGAAGTCGGTTAGTTTATATTTGAGCCGAAACATGCAAAACAACATGTGTTGAGGTACCAACATGGCACAGTTGGATTGAGATATGCATCAAATTATGAAGTACAACTACAAGGATATATAGATTCAAACTGAGTAGAGAGTGCAGAAGACAGGAAGAGCACATCAAGATGTTTCTTCAGTTTGGGTTCTGCTACGATATCCTAGATGAGCAGGAAGCAGAAATCTTTCAAAGGTTAAGTATATTGCAACTAGTTTGGCGAGTTGTGAAGTAGTGTGTCTTTGGAAGCTACTCACAGAATTGTTTGACGAGTTGCTGGAGACCACTGTGATGACAAGTCGAAGCACATTGAGATAAAGCACTGATACATGGTACCTATTACCCACCACTTTGTGGGTGATATACCCAAGAGATATTTTTCTCCGTGATGAGCCTCAGCGAGCAGCCCCTTGATGCCTCCTACTAACTCATTGTGCAATTTATTTGCCTCCTAAACCAACCATGTGGTCCCTCACCCACCTATATTGATCGTATGTTTGAAGGTGGGCCTCCCGAATCTAAAGGTATGTCTTGTCATTTAGTAATTGAGTATTGGGTTTACTTATCATGGATACTATGGAAGGGTATGCCATTATGAAGTGCCCATGTTGTTACCCATGATCTGTAATCTTTTTACCCGATTATTTTAATGACTAGTTGTACTAGAAGCCCAGGGGACGCATTGGATCTTATGTAGGATTACAGGTGGTTTCCATTTGGGTTTGGTTTCCCTATATGGGATCCTAACCCCCAGAGGTCTACATTGGCACATGTAGGGTGTGCACAGAGAGCCATTGTTAGGGTCCAACCCTAACCCCCTTATTTATGTAATAGGGTCGAGTCATAGTTATAGTAGTTATAATTAAGTAAAGAGTCAATAAAGCCCATATTAATAATTGTAAGTGGTTGACCTGCATTTAAAGAAGGGACCACAGTTAGTTGCAAATGGGCCATGGTATTAGATAGATGGTATTAATAAGAACCATGGTATTGACCCATGGTATTGCATGTATGAATCCTATATAAAGGATAGAGACTCCCCTCGAGGAGCATCGTGTCTTATTTTGTAATTGAGCCTAGCTCTATTGGAGGTTGGCCCCTCGAAGAGGCAAGTGAACATTGCTTTCCTTTCTAAATAATCAAATACTTGTTCTTTCTTATTGTTCTGTGTTCTGGGTATATTTCTTCGCATGTTTGGTATTCTGGTATCTTCTCATAGGTCAAGAGCATAACAAGTGGTATCGGAGCGCTTTCTAGGGCCGGTGGGATCTCCATTTTTAGAATTTTTTGTTGGCTAGAGACGTGTTTCGGCGTCTTTAAACCACGGGATCTGTCGTTAAGCGCATAAACCTACAGATTTGGGGAGGCATGCACACAGGAAATACAAGAGGTGGTCACGCTTGTTGGACTACCTTGTAACCCCTGTGGGTACCCCTTCGAGTAGTAGCACATTAGACAGAAGCGCGCACAGACTGTCTTCAAAGTACCCTCTGGGTATATTAGAAGCCCACTAGGCTCTCTTGAAACCTCGCCATAGATAAATTGTCGATCGTTGTTGCTACAGTACACCGAGAACAGCACTCGGGGAAATTACTTGCGCGTACGATAGGGTAGCCAGTTTGTACGGCTAAGGGTACGGTTGATCCTCCTTGGTTAGTGCCCTAAAAGATTGGGCTGATACTACTGTCAGACCCTTATGTATATTGTGTTATGTAGCACCTAACACTCCTGGATACCATAGTTCCCTTGTCTCTCTCTAGATCACGCATCCTCTTTACCAGATCCGATCTAGCGGGTGGGGTCCTGTCACAGCCGCAACAATCAGTTCCGCCACTCAAATCTCTCAGATCCACCATTCAAATCTATCAAATCCGCCAATCAGATCTATCAGATCCGCCATTCAGATCTAGTAGCAGGGGTTCGATCACGGCCACATTCCTACTCATACTCTGGAGTTGAGGGTTAGCTGACAGATCAGACTATTTGTGTGGACTCCTATACCTGGGTGTGATTCTCGCAGGACATTGGGCAGAATTGACTTTTATGGGATTCAGCTACTGTAGTATTCCTAAGCGAGGAGTAAAACTCCTTTCGGAGTAGAAAAAAATAAAACTAAAAGAAAGGTCTGAGAGCCTTCTGGGATTCTTATAAGAGACTTAGCCCATAAGGATGAGGTCGACGAGCTGAGCAAGGTGGTACCATTCAATTGTTAGCGTCAAAAATTTCAAGTGGTCCCAAATTTTAAGTGCACCAAATCGGTGCATGGTACAAACCAGAGCTCAAGCTATGGCCAATGAGAAGATCGACACCCTTGAACACAAGTTGGAAGCAGTACTGACATTGCTCAAGACCTTAGCTGACACATTCACAAAGCGCAAGTTGGAGGAACACTCATAGACATATGCTTTCAATGAAAACATTGAGGGCGAATCTAGCCATTCTCTTCACCTCTTTGGCAACCACCAATAGTCCCAGACGTGACCACCCAAGATGGATATGTATAAGTTTGATGGCTCTCATCCAGCCACATGGCTAGCACAAATGGAGCAATATTTCACTCTGAATCACATCAGAGATGATGCGACTCAGCTTAGTGTGGGTTGCATGTACTTGGATAATGAAAGATGGCAATGGTGGCAGTGGCATCAACATTGCTATGGAAGACCCGTGACTGGCAGACATTCGCAAAAGCTCTTATGGATTGCTTTGACCATGAATCTAACTTTTTGGGTCGTCTTGCTAAGCTCCGACAAACAGGAATAGTGAACGAATATATTACACCCTTTGAAGCCTTAGCCTTCTGCACAAGAGTTCTACATGATTAGTTCTACTTGGAATGTTTTGTCAGTGGTCTCAAAAAATCGATACAAGCCCACATCCGACTGCAACACCCAACCTCATGGCTGGATGCTTGCAAGATAGCTCATGAAGTAGAACGTGTGTTAGCAGCCCAATCCAATCACCCAAATTTCATAGCCAAGGGTCGCCCCACCCAGGCTCAAAGCACTACCCAAACACTCAAGGTTCAAAAGGTGTCACCAGCCGAAATGGCAAAAAGAAGAAAGCAAGGATTGTGTTACTATTGTGATGAGAAATACTTCCCCAAGCATAAATGCAAGGAGCCCAAATTCTTTCAAATTGATGCTACTGATCACAGTTCATCGGAGGAAGCCCCACCACTTGAGGAACCAGAGGAGGAAGATGAGGACAAGTAGCCAGACAATGTACCTGAAGAACCAGTTATCTTGCTTCATGCTTTGGCAGGGATTTCTTCTCCCCAAACTCTCAAAATCAGAGGCTTTATTAAGCATCGCCCTGTAGTAGTCTTGATTGATAGTGGCAGTACGCATAGCTTTATCCATCAAAGAGTCGCTAAAGTAGTGCATTGTTTTGTCAGAGCAGTCTCTAATTTCCAGGTCCAAATTGTTGATGGGGGGGGCAATGAAATGTGAAGGCCGCTGTGAAAATGTCAAACTTCAAATGGGCGATTATCAATTAAAGACTCACATGTTTTCCATACACATGGGAGGGTGTGACATTGTCTTGGGTGCTGAATGGCTCCGCACACTCGGCCCAATCACAATGGATTTCCAGGAGTTATATATGAGTTTAAGCTGAACAACCACACACATACCCTCCGCGGACTCCAGGCGGGTGCTCCCTCTCATCACGCGCATATGATGGAAACATTTGTTAAAAAGGGCCACCATGGAGTATAGCCCAATTTAATGCCATCCAGGTCTTAACCCACTTCTCTTCATATTCATCCTAAGATGCAACAGATCTTAAACAACCATCTGTCGGTCTTTGACAAGCCTCATGAGCTTCCACCCTCAAGAGGGGAACATGATCATAGCATTACTTTGGTCCCAGTGGCCCAACCACCAAATGTGCACCCATATAGATATCCGTTCGCTCAAAAGAATGAAATTGAAAAAATAATCAAGGAACTCCTAGAAGCAGGCGTCATTCATCCTAGCATTAGTCCTTATTCATCCCCTGTGGTCATGGTGCTCAAGAAAGATGGGGAATGGCGTATGTGAACAGACTTCAGGCCCTCAACAAGTTGACAGTCAAAGATAAATTTCCCATCCCGGTTGTCGATGATTTGTTGGATGAACTAAATGGGGCTCAATTCTTTACTAAGCTCGACCTTTGCTGCGGGCTATCACCAAATTCGCATGAAGAGTAGACATTCCAAAGACTCTTTCGAGAACTCATGAAGGCCATTATGAGTTCCTAGTCATGCCATTTGGTCTTTGTAATGCCCCATCCACTTTTCAGAGCCTCATGAACCACCTGCTCAAACCATATCTCAGAAAATTTGTCCTTGTTTTCTTTGACGACATCCTCATCTACAACCGCACCTAGGCCACACATCTTGAGCATGTAGATTTGCTCTTGCAACTGCTCCGGAAGCATAAATTATTTGTCAAGATGTCCAAGTTCTCTTTTGGCATGGAAGAAGTTGAGTATTTGGGCAACATTGTGGAGCGTGAAGGTGTCAGGGGGGTGGACCCTAAAAAGATCCAGGCAATGTAGGATTAGCCTCAACCAAAGACCTTGAAGAGCTTGAGAGGATTTTTGGGTCTCACAGGCTACTATCGCAAATTTGTTCACAATTATGGTTGCATTGCTAGACCGCTCACTCACCTTCTCTAGAAAAATTCATTTCTCTGGAATGATGAAGCGCAATAGGCATTTATAGCTCTCAAACATGCCATATGTTCCACCCCCATACTAGCACTACCCGACTTCACCAAATCTTTTGTGATTGAAGGTGATGCTTCAGGTACGGGTATTGGGGCGGCCTTAATGCAGGAAGGTCGACCCTTGGCTTTCACTAGCCAACAACTAAGTGGGACAAATCTAGGACAATCTACCTATGAGAAGGAGATGATGGCCATCTTACATGCAGTCGATACCTAGCGACCATACTTATTGGGACGACGTTTCCAAATCTGCACAGACCATCAAAGCCTTAAATTTTTTTTGGAGCAACGCCTATCCTCGCCACAACAAAACAAATGGCTCGCCAAAATGTTGGGATATGATTATGAGATAATTTACAAGAAAGGGCGCAAAAATGTCGTAGCAGATGCGTTATCACGCCAATTTGAGGAGGAAAGCACCTTGCTTGCAATGTCCCTTCCCATTCTAGAATGGATTGAAGAGGCTCACAAGGAATGGTTTTCACATCCTTTGCTCTCCCAACTCATTAATAAATTGCAGGCGGATGCAAATTCCACAGCAAGCTACTCTTGGCAGGATGAGATTCTTCGCTACAAGGACAGAGTCGTGATATCACCAACATCCACCCTCAAAAGTCGCATTTTGGTGGAGTTGCAGTCATCTCCCACTGCAGGCCATTCAGGCTTTCAGAAGACTTACGCTCGCACTCGACGTTCATTCTTTTGGACAGGCATGAAAAAGGACATTCTTACTTTTGTAGCTGAGTGCGACATATGTCAGCGCCACAAAGGAGAAATAGTCAAATCCCTAGGCACATTACAACCATTGCCCATACCGGCCTCAATCTGGACGGAGGTTTCTATGGACTTCATTACGGGTCTTCCAAAGTCAGGCAACAAGTCAGTCATCATGGTGGTTGTGGACAGACTTTCTAAGTATGCTTACTTTTGCGCCCTACCCCACCCTTTTACAACGACTTTGGTAGCTCAATCTTTCATGGACCAGATCTTCAAATTGCATGGATGCCCACTTCCATTGTGTCTGATCATGACCCGATCTTCACCAGTGACTTTTGGCAGGAAATCTTCAGGCTACAAGGTACCCAACTACAACTCAGTACTTCCTATCATCCCGAAACTGATGGTCAAACTGAAGCAGTCAACAAATGTATGGAGACCTACCTTAGGTGTTTCACTTCAGAAAAGCAACATCTATAGGTACAATGCTTACCTCTAGCCGAATGGTGGTATAACACTAACTATCATGCCACCACCAAAATGACTCCCTATGAAGCAGTTTATGGTCAACTCCTTCCTTCCCCTACTTCTTATATCAAGAGATGCTCGAAGGTACAAGCCATGGATCAAATCCTATAGAACCGCACAACCACGCTGGCCCACCTCAGAGAGAATCTCCATCAAGCTCAAAACCATATGAAGCAACAAGCAGATCAACATCGTTCAGAATGCCAATTTCAAGAAGGGGATCAGGTATTTTTGAGGCTGCAACCATATAAGCAAACATCACTCAAAGACAAGGGTTGTCAAAAATTATCTCCAAAATTCTACGAACCGTATCAAGTACTTCAACGCATCGGAGAAGTCGCCTACAAGCTAGCTTTGCCACCCATTGCAAAAATCCATCCAGTCTTCCATGTCTCATGCCTCAAGAAAGTGATTGGGAACCATTGCTGAATTCAAACCAATCTACCAAAATTGGATGAAGAAGGTACAATCTGGCTCCAACCTGAACAGGTTCTTGACACACGAGAACGGCACCTACGCGGCCGCACGATCAAGGAAGTCCTCGTCAAGTGGAAAGACACCTCTCCGGAAGATGCAACCTGGGAACCAGCCACTGTCCTTCAGCAATTTCCGCAGCTTCAGCCTTGAGGACAAGGCTATTCTTATGGGGGAGGGCATGTTAGCGTCCAACCCTAACCCCCTTATTTATGTAATAGGGTCGAGTCATAGTTATAGTAGTTATAGTTAAGTAAAGAGTCAATAAAGCCCATATTAATAATTGTAAGTGGTTGACCCACATTTAAATAAGGGACCACAGTTAGTTGCAAATGGGCCATGGTATTAGATAGATGGTATTAATAAGAACAATGGTACTGGCCCATGGTATTGCATGTATGAATCCTATATAAAGGATAGAGACTCCCCTCGAGGAGCATCGTGTCTTATTTTGTAATTGAGCCCAGCTCTATTGGAGGTTGACCCCTCGAAGAGGCAAGTGAACATTTCTTTCCTTTCTGAATAATCAAATACTTGTTGTTCTTTCTTATGGTTCTATGTTCTGGGTATATTCTTCGCATGTTTGGTATTTCAGTATCTTCTTGCAGGTCAAGAGAATAACAGCCATGGGCCTCCACAACAACAGACAGCACTCCACGGATCTTCTTGGATGCTCAGAGATTACTAGCGATCCACTTTTGGGATGATGATGACATGTTTGGTACATTATGCCCAGCAGGCCCCCACAGGAGCCCCGCACTCTTAACAGGTGTCCCACGACTTGTACGATGTCATGGAAACATTCATTTCACCAATTCAACCCTTGCAGAGGATCTCCAATTCATATGGAGACCCATGGGGTCATCTATGTGCCCTCACACCTAATGGGAGCACCACAGATCTACTACTTGGAGAACAAGGGGCCACCCCCTTTTCCATCATATTCCAAGGAATCTATTCACCAATATGGCACTTCAGGATATTAGTGAACCTTTAGAGGGCCCTACAACATGCACATATCATTATTTGGTCCCTTGTGAGGCTTGTTTTTGCACTTATGAGCTAGTTTGGTGGGCTTGTCACCAATAGTGGTTTTATTTGCACAATATTTTATCATTAGGGGCTAATGTAGGCCCATAGGTTAATTCGAACTCTTAGGAGGCTATATATTGATGTTAGATACATTCATTTGCATCACTTGACTTGGGATCTCTCTAATCATAGAGAATTTTTGCACTTTTTCCTTGGTGGATATTTTTGTAGATGGATGAATTTTGATGTCTGGATTTGGGCTATTTCTCGTCTTGGAGCTTTATTGAGCAAACGAAATGTTGGTTGGATATACTCTATAATGTTGTAAGTAAATTTTGATGTTATTATTCTTGTTGCTGCATACTGCTAAAATAAGGGCTAGTTGTTGTATTATCGAATGTGGAATTAAGCATGTTTTAGCTAATTTAATATGGGCCAATGCTATATGAATGAAATGTCCTAGAGATTTATTTATCTCGAGAAGCTTGCATCATTTGCTTTCGAGTATAAATTCTTGAAAGTCACTTTTCTTTTCTTTCTCTCAACATTGGACAAAGTTGACTTTCTGGGCCTCCTTGATCAAGAAACCAAGTTCTTACCCATCATTATCTTTGAATCCATATCCCCAAGTGAACTAGGCACTGATCATTTCAACCCTATTTTAACCATTTTCCCTTTTTTCCCCAAGTTTGGCTCCATTAGATCACCTAGGGCATCAATTTCCTGAGAATTGACCCAAGGAAAGAATTTGATCTCCTATAGGCTACTGCATTGGTGGGTTCCCTCCTTCTCCTCCAAATTTGAGGCAATTCTAACGGTGGAATCTCCGAGAATCTCATGCATAGGATCGAATTGTGCCTAGGCATCCCCAAGGCTAGACCTCAATAGGATCAATTCAACCTTTTGAATAAATTATTCTTGTTTGGTCCTTTCCCCTTACCTTGTCCAGGATAGGAACATCATTGGTTGTTACATTCCATCCCAGAACCTGGGTTGGGTCCACTTGGTCCCGTGTGGTCCCACTTCTCAATAAAGACTATTTGTCAAGGCCGATTTGGGAATCCAAGTTTCCCAAGGATTATAGGGATTGAGAAACTTATTCATAAGCCTATCCTTTCTCCCTCAACCCTCCAATCCTCACCCCTTATCCCTTGTGGACCAAGTCCCTTGCTTAAAGAGCAAGCAAGCTCCATTCTTCACTCCATCCTTGGGAAAGGGTTTTCGGGGTCACTTCTCACCTATCCATTGACATATACTTTACAAGTGAATCCCTACACTACCGGGACTCCTCCCATCGATGAAAGTCCATAAAGAGCAAGGAGACTTAGTTGCGGTGACAGTGGGCTAAGCATCCACGATTTCCCTTAGCCTAGCAGTTTCCCTCTTAAGAACCCCTTTAGGTCCCCTGTTGGTTTGGGTGGTAACAATACCGAAGGAAGCAGTGAGGCTCCAGTACATTTCTACGATGAAAAGCTTGGTGACATTCCCACAAAACCTTTGTCCGAAGACAAAGTTTGTTTACCTCAGGGATAAGTTTGGAATGGTTGAGAATGCTTCCCTCGATTAGAGGGAGCGTTGATGTTGTAGCATCAAGAACAGACATTCTCCATGGGTCAAAGGTATTGACCAGGTTGCCATGTAATATGGTTAGGGATAATGGTCCAGAGAGCATCAAGGCCTAGAGTGCTCCCCCAGTCACGAAGTTTGTTTACCTCAGGGATAAGTTTGGAATGGTTGAGAATGCTTCCCTCGATTAGAGGGAGCGTTGATGTTGTAGCATCAAGAACAGACATTCTCCATGGGTCAAAGGTATTGACCAGGTTGCCATATAATGTGGTTAGGGATAATGGTCCAGAGAGCATCAAGGCCTAGAGTGCTCCCCCAGTCAGAAGGTTCTGACCGTATTGCCAAGAGGTACTTAGCTAGTGGGTACAGTGAGTGCCTTTAGCATCAGGCAAATGTTTTTACCATTCAATTGGCATGCAAGAATAGTAAATGGCCTAGGGCTCCACCATTTCTTTTGGTCAAAGGTATTTACCTTGCTCCAAGTGATGACTTGTTGAGCTGGTGACCCGGGACTAGTCTTGTTGACCCCAGTCATAAGGTTTTGATCATATTGCCAAAAGGTTTTTTACTAATGAGTGACTAGATCCATTTGCTAACGAGATTTGACTAGCAGGTGACTATATCATTTACATGATGTTGATGCATGATGCTTTCCACATGGTTCTAGGTTAGAACATGAAGTAGGCGGTACATTAACATAGCAAGCTCATTCAATATTTTCTTAAGATGGAGAAATTGTTCAACAAAGAGGACGTATGAGGAAGTCAAGGTGAATACCTCACTGGCTAAGAGCAAGGGTTGAATTTTGGTAGCTACGATCAATATTCAAGTCCGCCTAATATAAAATAGGGGAATTAAAATTAAAATTTGAATTTAAATGCTCAAGTCATCCCCAAACGATCAGGTTGGCCCAGCTAAAGGACGTGCCACTTGGGGAACCCTAAATCACTATATATTGGCACTCAACCTCATCACTTGGAGAACAATTCAAATCACACATATCATTTGTTCTATGTTCAGAGGTGCAAAGAAGAGAGATGAGAAGAAAACAAAAGTTTTCACCAGCATTGACCACTCTTTGACTGAAATTTCTAGTTGTTGTTTAACCGAATTTTGAGGCAGTTGACCGAAGTTTTCTGAGGCATAGTTTGACCAAATTTTGAGGTAGTTAACCAATGTTTTTCTAAGGGTTTGACCAAGCCTGTAATGTTTTACTTATGGGATGTTTTTGGTCTATTTGACCTAATTTGACTTATGAATATCATATTGTAACCTTGTGCAACTAAAGAATTTCTCCTAGAAAAGATTATTATGTTTTCTCCCGAGTTTGGATTTCCCAGGTGAAAAAATTTGTGTCTCTTTGTGTGCTTAGTTGTCTCTTTATGATCCTATTGTCATTATTGCATTACTATTGAGATTTTCTACGTATAATTGCTTAATGATCAATGTGGCATAAGTGAATTTATTTAAGAAATCATTGGAAAGTAATTATCATATTAGAAGATCATGTTCTCCTACAAAATCAACATGGACATCGTTATATTGGTGGCATAACGACCACATATCCATAGTTAATTAAGGAGATAATGATTCTTTATAATTTTCTTGGTTAGATATAAAAGTATGTAATTTTTCTTATCAAGAACATTGTTCGACCTCTTGTTTGTATAAAACAAACACCTCTCACATTGTGAACTTTGCAAGCACCTCTCATATTAAACTTTGCCAGAATCTTGTGGAGAAAACTCCTCGTCTACTTTTTGGTCCATGCTATGGATGGTTAATTAGAGTGATGTCTTGGAGATTTTGTCTATGTGGATTCCTATGCAAACCAATGGATGGAAACACTTTAATGGTCTTGTGAGTTGATTTGATGAGTAATCAGTTTTTCTTTAAATCCGTGTGGTTATTTATTTTGAATGTGTTAAGTGTGGTGTTACTTCTCTAGTGTTGGCAATGCATGCTCTTCTCACTTCTTAATAGGTCTCTTATCAAGACTACTGGAAGATTTTTAGAGGAGGATCTTCCCCTTGATCATCTTGAAATTTGCTAGGATACTAAACGAATTGGTAGGGTTTGAAGAGGTCAATCTTAGCTACTTTTCAGTACCTACAACTTCTCGAGACACGCCTTAGTTGAACCATTAAAAACTTTGCTAGAAGCTCATGGAGAAAACTATTTGTCTACTTTTTGGTTCACGCTATGGATAGTTAATTAGAGTGTTGTCTTGGATATTTCATCTTTGTGGATTCTTATGCAAACGAATGGTTGCCAATGCATCAGTGGTCTTGTGAGTTGATTTGATGAGTAAGTGATTTCTCTTTAAATCCTTGTGGTTATTTTTTTGGAATGTGTTCAAGTGTGGTGTTACTTCTCTAATGTTGGTGGTGCACCCTCTTCTCTTTTCATAAAGAGTCCCTTCTTAAGACTGTTGGAAGATTTCAAGAGAAGGATCATCACTTTGATCATCCTAAATTTACTAGGCTATTAAACAATTTGGTAGGATTTGAAGAGGTCAACCCTAGCAAGCTTTTAGTTTTACCTACAACTTCTCAAGAGAAGCCCTAGTTGATCCCATATGCCCAATTAATTAAAAAACACTAGTCTATTCATGTCCTAGTCAAACATAAAACCAAAAATTAAAATTTTGTTTTTTGTTTTAAAGTAGATATGAAATTTTGTAGATTACACATAAATTTTTAGCCACAAACCCTAAAGACCTAGGAAAATTCTTGCATTTTTGAGTTGGAAATTCTTAATTTTGCAAAATCTATATTTGTGCCCATATTTCTGCATTAAATAGAGCAAATCGATTTAGCATTAGTGGCTGTTATCTGCCTTACATTTTCAGATTGGTAAGTTACATTTAATTTAATATTTTCCCCTAGCATTAGTGGCTGTTATCTGCCTTAAATTTTCATCTTGCTGCCCATATTTCTGCATTAAATAGAGGAAATTGATTTAGCATTAGTGGCTGTTATCTGCCTTACATTTTCAGATTAGTAAGTTACATTTAATTTAATATTTTCCCCTAGCATAAGTGGCTGTTATCTGCCTTAAATTTTCAGATTAGTAAGTTACATTTAATTCAATATTTTCTCCATGTTTTAGCCTTGGAAAAATATAAGATCACACCTATTCAAGGGATGAAACTTATTGCTGTAATTTACCTGTTTGTGCTTCAATTTGGTGCTCTTTTGAGAGAAAATTTATAACATCCTAGTGTTGAATTTCAGATCTGGATTTTGTGGGACTTGAAAACACATTTAAATTTTAAACACTTTAATAAATCCCCAAACTTGCCTAAAAGAACTTGTAACCTAAGTCTAGAATTTACCTTAAACAATCACTTGATCCTTAGTTCTCTATCATTTAGAATTGGTTATGATTGGGTAGTAAACTTGGTGACCTTAGACTGGACTTGTCTTGACTTAGGAACACTAATTGCTACAAGGGAAGACTCCCTTGCATCAGTTTTATCCCATACTAAAAGGAGGGAAGTAGTTGTCTAGGTGACGATGAAAACACTTCCATGTTACACTCACCTTTAGTTCCTTGCATCAGTTTTATCCCACACTAAAAGGAGGGAAGTGGTTGTCTAGGTGACAATGGAAACGTTCCATGTTACACACAACTTTACTTCCCATTACCTCTCTTCCAGTAGGGATACTACTATGAAATTTTCTCACAATTCAAGGTTGAATATTAAAGAAAGGCAGAGATTCCCAACAGATTTTTGCCACTGCCCAAAGTCATTTATAGCAGATTTGTAGAGTCATTTCAGGATGCATTAATGTGTTAATGCAGCAGAATTAAAACTGCTCCCAAAACTTTTCAGACCTGGTAAAAATGTAACTCCTGCAGGTGTCCAAGGGCCACAATTGCCCCAGCTTGAAATGATAAATGGCATCTGACCGTTGAAATGCAGGCATGGTCTAAAGGACTATATATACAGAGATCCAGTTGTAACGAAAGAGGTTGTTCATGTTCTAGCTCCAATATATCCACCCTTCAAGTGAGACAAAAAGGCAGTTGCAGCCAGCATTTCAGGCATGGTCTAAAGGATTATATATACAGAGATCCAGCTGTAACGAAATAGGTTGTTCATGTTCTAGCTCCAATATATCCACCCTTCAAGTGAAACAAAAAGGAAGTTGCAGCCAGCATTTCATAGTTAACGCCAGGCCTATAGTAGTCAACACTGAACAGAGCCACAATACTATATTATATTATATTCATCTCAGAACTATGATTTCTCTAGTTGTATGAGCTTTAGCACAAGCTCTACATTATCTGTTCTATACAATGTACTCTCAGATTGCTTTTCAAATCCTGTTATTTGCATCAAGCAACAGAAAAATTATAATCAGGGAAAAACAGGAAATAAGAAGTATGTGAAAGAGGTTACTGGTAGGTATAATCATATTGATCTACATTTGGCAACCAAGAAAGGAGCTATGAAGAAACTTTTAGATAGATTACACTTCGAAAGGGTGTACTGAACCCTCAGGCTAATATTTGAATGGGGGAGATTTGATCATATTTGCTAGATGAAAATGAGTTTGTTGAGAGTCGAGACACCATTGTATATTGCTACACAATCGTGACCAAGCCTCTGATATTTGCTACAACTTTTGTGTGCTTCTTCTCAATTTTGGTTACTCCTTTTAATGATATACTAGATGTAGATAGAGACAAAATCTTTGGAAGTCAATATATCAACATCTGTCTAGGTCAAAGGCGGGTGTTTCAGCTTTGTCTATATTTATTGTTGGATACATACATTGTTGCTATGAATATGGGAGTTGTTACAGAAAAATATCATAACCCTGGTGGCATGCAAACATCATGGGTTTCCTCTGAATCAGGCTGGGAGTTCATCTGACTCATTATTTCCAATGGAATCTGTATTTAATGAAAGAATCTAAGGAGAAGGGATTGAAAACTACATAATATAATGAACAAGGAAATCATACTTGAGTTGTGAACAAGCATGATTATGATGGTGCTTCCCTCATTGAGGGTTTGCTCATGAATGCCAGTGTGGTTCCTAACGGAGAGGCTGTGGCTGTTGGGCATCCGTTGTCGAAGGTTTTCAAGGATTTCCAAGTAGAGGGAAGAACCCCATGCCATGCCCTTTCAGTTAGGGGAAAAGAGCTCGAGCAGTTGTAGTGTGAGCGATCAAGGGGGTTATGCCACCAAAGGCAATGAAGGTGAATGTGGTTGTGATCGGTGTAGGCTTGGCTGCAACTGCAATGCCATAGATGCTTCAGTTGGGATTCAAGGTAGTGGTTCTTGAGGGGAAACGAAAGCCAGGGGAGTCGAAAGCTATTGGGAGTAACCTGTTTCACTGAGTTTAGGGACTATCTATAGTCGTGAGAGTTAATTCCACTGAAAGTCACTAGTTAGAAGTACGAGAGCAGCTTCCACTCGAAATAGTGTTCAAGGAGATAGAATGCTAATCGATACCATATATCATGAAGGTGGAAGCACCCGATGCTTTAGTTGCCTGACAAGTTGAGGTCTAAGCAAGAAAATACCCTATCACATCCCAAGTCTTTAATGTTGAGACATATTTTTAAATTATTTTGATAAGGGTGTGGGTGCATAGATCCTTCCAAGCCACTTTAACCTTTTAAAAGGTTAAAATTATTTTATTTTAATTTCTAGAAGCTTAGATTAGACTTAGTCTTTTTAGACTAAGTCCTCTCATAAAAATAATAATATTTTATTGTGGAGTTAAAACCTCCTCCTATAAAGAGAGGTGCTTTCCTCACTTGTAATCATGGTTGGAGAGTGGGAGTATTCCTCTCTCTCAGGACTGATAAAAAAAATTACTTGGTTTAAGCGTGGATTGATTTTTATATGCTTCTTCTTCTTAGTTCTTGCCCATAATTTGTGTTGTAATTAGGTTAATAATGAATTCTACAGGTATAAATCGGTGATCACAAAATTGCTTTACTGATTCAGTGACTGACACAATCACCAGGAAGGGCAGGTCTAGGCTTCTAGGGTCTTCATCACAACCTTAGTGCTCACCAAGAATACACATTTTCAAGTGTTGGGCAATCCCTTTTAGGAGGAATCTTCAACCGAACCTGTGGGATATTGGTGGCAATTGTTAGTTAAATGGTTGGGGCATCTTGAATGAGCAAGTCCTCCTACTGAAGTCGAGTTCCTTGCAGATTAGCCTAGACTAGATTGAGTGAGATAATTTCACCCCCAACTCCTCACCCATCCAGTCATAAAGGAAGAGCTAACAAAGAGGGGGTTGTGAAAGTGACCCCGCTTATTGCCCTTGAATATTGGCATTGGTCTTTGTATCCTTCCATCATTCTCATTCCCTATCCTTTAAAAAAGCCATTTTGGTCCCAAGGGTTACTTGTGATATCACCTTGCTTGATATTGTCTAAACCATAGTGATCTGTATGGAATTCCCCCTTGAAGTCTGAGCAGAGCCGGCCTAAAGAGGCAAGGTAGGTTGTTGAGGTGACAATGGGTGACCTGCCCAAGTTCCACTCAAATTGTGCAGCATGGTTTGGAGCTTTTACCATTTTAACGCACAACTCATAGAGGTAACAATTTTGGCGTCATTTCCAAGGATAAAGCTCAATCAACCCAGTATTCAATGACATTTGCAAGTGTGTTTCTAAACACTCTTGCATGGTGACTCCACAAAGGAACGAATCCCTTGTTCCTTACAATTTTTGAGGACTTTGTTGGGTGTAGAGGTGAGCACATCCAACAATTGTGAATTCTCGAGAAGCAAGCTCATATTAGAAACTCCATCACAGCATTTTGTGAAGTATGATCAATATTTATTGCAGATTTTTCTTTCAGGCTCACTATAAATTTTTGTGTATAGAGGATGGAGCTTCCTACATGGCTAGGACAACTCTATGCTCCAGTTGATTTCTCAACATGTCAATGTTTTCCTCATGTGCATCATTACATAGATTCAAAGGTCATCCAAAGGTTCAATGGATGTGCTGATGCAGTCTAGCATTACTATGCAAATGATGAGGTCATCAACAACAATTCCCTATTCAACCAAGACACCAACATGAATATTTTTCCCTTGGTTTGGAGGGACATGCAAGGGAATGGTTTGACAACCTCGGTAGAGGAGCATTCACATATTTTGCAGAATTTTTGATGGAATTTTTATATGTTGGAGTTATGACAAGGAGGACTAGTTCCCCATTGTCCAAACTCCAATATATGAGAAGATTATGTTGATTTGTGAAGCTCACTTTCCGAGGAGCAATCACATCTTTTGCAGAATTTTTGATGGCATTTTTATATGTTGGATTTATGATGAGGAGGAGGACTAGTTCCCCATTGTTCAAACTCCAATATATGAGAAGATTATATTACTTGTGAAGCTCACTCTTAAAGATTTTGCAAAACTAGATGAAGCCAAATAGAAAATAGAACTTGCAAATGATGAAGCCAACACAAAGCATCAAATCCATGAAGATGTGCAACTGAACAACGAAGAATCTACATTCCAAAATTTTGAAGCTCATTTGGTCCAAGCAGTGGACAATATTGGAGATCTGAAAACAGATGGCAACAACGAGGAGATTGCAAATTGTTCAGAATTTTCATAATCAAGCAACAAAGTTTTCATCTCTCCATCAAGCCCAATCATTGAAGATATTGTGAAGGAGTTGGTTGAAAGTGATGAACTCGGATCAAACTTTATAGATGATAGCCACCTAGATGATGTGGAAGATGAACAAAGAGATTCTCACTGTTTGTTTTTGTAGCATCGGAGGTGTTCTAGCCTAACCCATTAGAGATTCTTCCTACACTATCTGGTTTATTTCACCTACTTGTTTATTTCTTAACAAGTTATTTAACCATATAAATACTGAAAACAAACACAAATGCAGTCTCAACCATCTATAGATCATCAACTAAAAATAACAGACAAACACACAAGGGACACCGTTATTTTTGGACAATCGACCCCAGAAAAAACCAACTTGGGAAAACCAGTGCAACAGTTCCTAGGGTTTTATTATTAAGCATCTTTCTGAGTACAACTAGGGTGCCAAACTGGCTCACCCAACAAAGACATCTATCTGGCAGTAATAACTCTCTTCGGAAGCAGATATTCGGCAAGTCTGCTCCACGAAAATCTCTACAACACTGCTCTGAGGCTCTGTGTCAGCCCTGCTGGCCTCTGCGTCATTCTGAATCCCACTACGTCATCCTTCTGCTGCTCTGCGCTAGCTCTCTGGCCCTCTGCGTCACCCACGCAGGCCCTGCGAGCCTCTGTGCAGTCACTCTAGCCCTCTGTGTGGCTCCTGCTGGCTCTGCGTAGCCTCCTCTGCCTCTGCGCTAGTCCTTCAACACTATCTCTACCTCTCTGCCATGTACTCACTGCCCCTAGTTGCAACTTATATCACTTGTTCGATTTCTCTCAGTAAACACCGCTCCAGAAAATCGTACTGAGTCTACTGACTGATCAATCTTGGTGTATCTCCAACCGACCCTCAAGCCTCCTCTTATACTTTTCCTGTTGAGACTTCAACGGCTGAGATTAAGTCCCTAATCAACGACTAAGATTAGATTTGGCTTGATCCATGTCATTTAGAACATTCTCACCCATTTTTATATTAATACCCATTAATATTTTATTTTTCTTAAGTTTCGACTTGGGGACTCCATTAAAAATTTTAATTATTTTAAAATCTCTTTAACCGGATGGAATTTCCCCAAACCATTTCTGGGTCTTGGAGATCTCATGTGCTTTAGCTTCTACACCAATTTTCATGGCTAGAGCACATCCGATGCTACCCAAAATCAACACTCTCTCTTAGCAAGGAATGTGCTCTAGTAATGCTCCACCACTAAACATTACCCTTATCATCCAGCGTCGGTACCTGTGTTGATGCTTGGCCCTTTGCCCAACATCCTTTGCACTGCTACCTGTTGACATGTGGTAGCATCATATTGCTCTAGCCATGAGAATTGGTGGAGAGGCTAAGGCACATAATATCTCCAAGACCTAGAAATGGTTTGGGGAAATTCCACCCGGTTGGAGAGATATTAAAATAATTAATATTTTTAATGGGGTTCTTAAGTCTAAACTTAGGAAAATTAAAATATCAATGGGTATTAATATAAAACTGGGTGAGAATGTTTTAAATGACATGGATCAAGCCAAATCTAATCTTAACCGTTGATTAGAGACTTAATCTCGGTCGTTGAAGACTTAATAGGAAAAGTATAAGAGGCTTGAGGATCAGATGGAGATACACCAAGATTGATCAGTCAGTTCGATTTTCTGGAGCAGGGCTTGCTGAGAAAATTTGAACAAGTGATATGTTGCAGTGAAGGGCAGTGAGTACATAGAAGAGGGGCAGAGATAGCACCTAAGGGTCAGCGCAGTGACCAAAGAGGCTGACGCAGAGGCAACTAGAGCTACGCAAAGACAACAGGAGCCACACAGAGGTAGCTAGAGACTGCGCAGAGGCTAAGGGTCCTGCGTGGGTGACGGAGAGGGCTAGAGAGCTGACGCAAAGAGTAAGAAGGCTGACGCAGAGGGTTCAAGAGCTACATTGAGGCTAGCAGAGTTGAAGTAGAGCCTAGGAGAAGCGTCAGAAGGATTTTTGTGGGGCAGACTAGCTTAATATTTGTCTCCGAGAAGAGGTATTACTGCCATGTAACAATCTCTATTAGGTGAGCCAGTTCGACACCCTAGTTTTACTCAAAAAATCTGCATAATAATAAAACCCTCAGAACTGCTGCATCGGTTTTCCCGCATTAGGTTTTTCCAGGGACAGTTGTCCAAAAATAACGATGTCCCTTGTGTGTTTGTCTAGTATTTCAGTTGTTGATCTGTATATGAGTTAAGGTTGCATTTGTGTTTATTTTCAGTATTTATATGTATAAATAACTTCTTAATGGAATAAACAAGTAGGTGAAATAAACCAGATAATGCAATAGGGACTTCTAACTTGTTAGACTTAGAATTTCAACATGGTATCAGAGCATTGCAGATCACACGAGGACTGAAGGCACCAACGATATTGGAAATTTGCAGCAGTAGTAGTTGTCCCAAGAGACAGAGATGCTCCTAAGCAGAAGGCAACAGAAAAGAACTGACACAGAGGGCTTGCGTCATCATTTCGAGCCAGAGAGAGGGCCAGCGCAGAGGCAGAGAGAGTCAAAAGAGGCTCAGGAAGAGCCACGTCATCCTACTCAGCTAGGTAGGCTTGACGTAGTTGGCCAGAGGAGCGATTCAGCTTTTGTTGGGATTGCGCAGAGCTGGAAGGCTCAGTTTCTTCAGTTGTTGGGGCCTAGGGAGCTGTGGGTAGATTGTGGATTGGGAAGATGGTGGGGTGTTGTTTCTGTCGATGCAGAAGCATACCTAACGGGACAGAACTAAGGTAGAGGGAGTTGCTACCTTGACAGATTTCTAGCCAAGAAATCCAGATCCGAGTTGCAGTTGCAAGGAGGATTGGAGAGGAGTGGTTCGACAGTTGGCGGGAAGATTTTCAACAAGGAAATCAGGACTTAAAGGGAGATTTGCAAGATGGAAGTTGGAACTCAGAGAGAGTCCAGAAGAGGAGCGGAGATGATAATGAATGGACTGAGGGATCAGGACAGGTTGGACGGGGCTTCCAACTTTGTGATCTGGAAGGCCAGAATCCTTTCAGTCCTGGATAAACATCGCATCAAGGGCTTCGCCTTGAGAACCATGGCTATCCCAGTAGACCCAGCTGATAATGAAAATTATGAGGATGCAATGGCGAGGGAAAAGTGCATAATCCTTGATGGGGTCAAGGATCATGTCCACATATTGCCGAAAAGAACACGGCAAAGGAGATGTGGGACACTTTGACGACATTGTATCAGGGCACTTCCGTGCAACAGAGGATGCTATTAGAGAATCAACTGTGGTCGTATCTGATGTAGAGGGGGGAGCAGATAGATCTATACCTCCTCAGATTGCAGGAGATTCGAGACCAACTTACCTCAATAGGGGCCACACCGGGTCAGGAGTTCATGGTGAGGACAACCCTGAAGGAAGTCTCTGAGGAGTGGGAGACATTTGTACAAGGCATTTTGGGTAGATCTACTCTTCGAGGATGGGAAGATATGTGGGCAGCTCTTCGCCAAGAATAGATCAGACGGTTGACCAAGGCAGGGAGTAGCAGCAAAGGAAGTTGAATCAAGAAAGAGGAGGAGGAGGATGCAGCTCTGGCATCTGCGAGACAGCAAGGGAAGAGGAAGAAGAAGGACATCTCCAACATGAAATGCTTCCATTGTGGGGCGCTGGGTCATTATGCAACCCAGTGTCCTAGGAAGAAGAATAAGGGAGAGGCTTTTGACTCCAAGGAAGCTTCGGCTAAGGCGGAGAAAGAAGTTGAGACTGATGGTGATTGTGCCATGAGTGCTCATGCACCTCTAGAGAAGAGGTGGGGTGACATCGAGCTATAGTCAGAAGGACTACAAAAGATGAGGGGCAGGATCCTTGAGGTGCCCAAACTCTTGGATCATATTTGGCTACGGGAGCCCTTAACAACAGTAGTAGGATGATGGATGTCAGTAGAAGCAAGATGCGATGGAGAAACAAGGCAGTGCTAGAGTGTAGAGGTATGTAGCAGCGCAGTGGGGGTTACATCAGTGCGAGAGGCACAAAGATGGTTGCAGCAGTGCAAACAGGCACAAAGGTGTTTGCAGCAGCACAGAGGCAGCAGAGGGAGCACAGGATAGCAACAGAGGTAGCTTCAGCATTAGGAGGCTTCCAGAATGACAAGGATGTCAGTAGTTGGGTAGATCAGTTACTTGGTAACTGAGTTGCAGTGCAGCAGTTATCAGTGGTAGTGTTATGGGCAACATGATGCAACATGTTGAGAGAGGGTTGCAGTACAGATGTAGCAGTGGTAGTGGCAGAGCCATGGGCAGCAGTACAGAAAGAAACAGTGCAGTGGATGCTAGGCAGCAGGCCAAGCATCAACACAGGTACCAGTGCGGAAGGATCAATGTGATGTTCAGTGGTGGAACATTACTAGAGCACATTCCTCGCTAAGAGGGAGATGATTTGTGGTAGCATCGGATGTGCTGTAGCCATGAAAATTGGTGGAGAGGATAAGGCAAATAAGATCTCCAAGACCTAGAAATGGTTTGGGGAAATTCCACCCGGTTGGAGAGATATTAAAATAATTAATACTTTTAATGGGGTTCCTAAGTCTAAACTTAGGAAAACTAGAATATCAATGGGTATTATATAAAACTGGGTGAGAATGTTCTAAATGACATGGATCAAGCCAAATCTAATCTTAGTCGTTGATTAGAGACTTAATAGTAGCCATTGAAGACTCAACAGGAAAAGTATAAGAGGCTTGAGGGTTAGTTGGAGATACACCAAGATTGATCAATCAGATCGATTTTTTGGAGCGGGGCTTGCTAAGAAAATTCGAACAAGTGCTCTGTCGCAGCGAGGGGCAGTGAGTTCATAAACGAGAGGCAGAAATAGTGCCTGAGGGTCAGCGTAGTGACCAAAGAGGTTGATGCAAAGGCAACTAGAGCTACGCAAAGACAGCAGGAGCCACGCAAAGGTAGCTAGAGACTGCGCAGAGGCTGAGGGGCCTACTTGGGTGATGCAAAGGGCCATAGAGCTGACGCAGAGAGTCAAAAGGTTGACACAGAGGGTTCAGGAGCTATGTTGAGGCTAGAAGGGCTGTCGCAAAGCCTAGGAGAAGCGCTGGAAGGATTTTCGTGGGACAGACTAGCTGAATATCTGTCTCCGAGAAGAGGTATTACTGCCGTGTAACAATATCTGTTGGGTGAGCCAGTTCCGCACCCTAGTTGTACTCAAGAAATCTGCAAAATAATAAAACCCTTAGAACTGTTGCATCAGTTTTCCCGCATTGGGTTTTTCAAGGGACGGTTGTCCAAAAATAATGGTGTCCCTTGGTGTTTGTCTAGTATTTTAGTTGTTGATCTGTATATAAGTTAAGGCTGCATTTGTGTTTATTTTCAGTATTTATATGTATAAATAACTTGTTAATGGAATAAACAAGTAGGTGAAATAAACCCGATAATGCAGTAGGGACTTCTAACTTGTCAGACTTAGAAATTTCAACACTACCTCCTGTACTGTTGCCCATGGATCTGCCACTGCCACTGCTACATCTACACTGCATCTCCTGCATTTGTGCTACTACTGGTCCTACCTCCCAACACTACATCTGCACTACAGCTCTCTCTCATCATGTTGCATCGTGTTGCCCATAGCTCTACCATTGCTAATTGCCGCATTGCAACTCAGTTACTAAGAAGTAAGTAACTGATCTACCCTACTACTGACATCCTTGTCTAGCTAGAAGCCCTCTTGATGTTGAAGCTCCCTCTTTTGCCTTTGTGCTACTGCAACAACTCTGTGCCTCTTGCATTGCTGCAAACATCTTTATGCCTTTCTGCACTGCTGCAACCACCTCTGTGCCTCTAGCATTGCTGCAACCGTCACTGCACTACTACAGATCCCTGCACTCTAACACTATTCCGCCGCTCCATTCGCATCTTGCTTCTGCCGACATCCGTCATCCTACTACTGTCACTCGGGGCTCCCGTAGCCGGATATGATCCAAGAGTTTGGGTACCTCAAGGATCCTGCCCGACATCTCCTGTAGTCCTCTTGACTAGAGCTCGATGTCACTGCACCTCTTCTCTAGAGGTACATGAGCACTCATGGCATAGTCGTCATCCGTCTCGACTTCTTTCTCCGCCTTTGCCGAAGCTGCCTTGGAGTCAGAAGCCTCTCCCTTATTCTTCTTCCTGGGGTTTCATAATGACCCAGCTCCCCGCAATGGAAGCACTTTATCTTGGAGATGTCCTTCTTTCTCTTCCACTGTTGTCCTGCAGATGCCAGAGCCGCATCCTCCTCCTCCTCTTTCTTGGTTCGACCTCCTTTGCTGCTACTTCCTACTTTGGTCACCCGTTTGATCTCTTCTTGGCGAAGAGCTGCCCACATATCTTCCCATCCTGGAAGATCAACTCTGCCCAAAATGCTTTGGAAAAATGTCTCCCAATCCTCGGAGACTACATTCAGGGTAGTCCTCACCATGAACTCCTGATTTGGTGTGGCCCCTATGGAAGTAAGTTGGTCCCAAATCTCCTGCAACCTGCCGAGGTATAGATCTATCTACTCCCCCTTCTACATCTGATATGACCGCAGCTAATTCTCCAGTAGCATCTTCCTCTGCACGGAAGTGCCATAATACAATGTCATCAAGGTATCCCACATCTCCTTTGCCATGTTCTTCTCGGCAATATGTTGAACCACATGATCCTTGACCCATCAAGGATTATGCACTTTGCCTTGGCCATTTCATCCTCATACCTTTCGTTATCAGCTGGGTGGGCTAGGATAGCCACGGTTCTGAAGGCAAAGCCCTTGATGCGATGTCAATCCAGAACAGACATGATCCTGGCCTTCCAGATGACAAAGTTGGATGGCCTTCCAGTGACAAAGTTTGATGCCCTGTCCAACCTGTCCTGATTCCTCAGTCCGTTCATTGTCATCTCTACACTTCTACTGGACTCCCTCTGAGTCTCGACTTCCCTCTTGGAAGTTCTCTCCTAAACTCCCTTTGAGTCTCGATTTCCCTCCTCGAAATCCTCCTACCAACTGTCAAACTGCTCCTCTTCGATCCTCTTTGCAACTGCAAAACTCGAATCTAGATTTCTTGGCTAGATATCCCTCAAGGCAGCGACTCCCTCTACCTTGGTTCTATCTCATTAGGAATTGTTCTATTTTGACAACAATAGCACCCCACCAACTTCCCAATCCATAATCTGCCCACAGCTCCCTAGGCCCCAGCAGCTAAAGAAACTGAGCTTCTTAGCTCTACGCAATCTCGGCAAGGCTAAATCGCTCCTCTAGCCAACTACATCACTCCTACCTGGCTGAGCAGGATAACGTGGCTCTTCGTGAGCCTCTTCTACCTCTCATTGCTTCTGCGTTGGCCCTCTCTCTGGTTTGAAATCATGACGTAGGCCCTCTGCGTCACTCCTCTGCTGCTTTCTGCTTAGGAACAACTTTTGTCTCTCGGGACAGCTGTTTCTGCTGCAAATTTTCTGATTTAGCTGGTGCCGTCAGCTCTCCTATGATCTGCAATGCTCTAATACCATGTTGAAATTTCTAAGTCTAACCCGTTAGAAATTCTTCCCGCACTATCTGGTTTATTTCACCTACTTGTTTATTTCTTAACAAGCTATTTAACCATATAAATACTAAAAACAAACACAAATGCAGTCTCAACCATCTACAAATCATCAACAGAAAATAACAAACAAACACACAAGGGACACCGTTATTTTTGGGAAATCGTCCAGAAAAACCCAACTTGGGAAAACCAGTGCAGCAGTTCTGAGGGTTTTATTATTAAGCAGCTTTCTGAGTAGAACTAGGGTCCCACACTAGCTCACCCAACAAATATATCTATCTGGTAGTAATACCTCTCTTCAGAAGCAGATATTTGGCAAGTCTTCTCCACGAAAATCTCTACAACGCTGCTCTGAGGCTCTGTGTTAGTCCTCCTGGCCTCTGCATCACTCTGAGGCCCCCTGCGTCATCCTTTTGTTGCTCTACGTTGGCCCTCTGCGTCACCCACACAAGCCCTGCTAGCCTCTGCGTAGTCACTTCTGGCCCTCTGCGTGGCTCCTGCTGGCTCTGCGTAGCCTCTTCTGCCTCTGTGTTGGTCCTTCAGCACTATCTCTACCTCTCTACTATGTACTCACTACCCCTCGCTGTGACTCATATCACTTGTTCGATTTCTCTCAGCAAACCCGGCTCCAGAAAATCGAACTGACTAATCAATCTTGGTGTATCTCCAACTGACCCTCAAGCCTCCTCTTATACTTTTCCTGTTGAGTCTTCAACGGTCAAGATTAAGTCTCTAATCAACGTCATTTAGAACATTCTCACCCAGTTTTATATTAATACCCATTAATATTTTAATTTTCCTAAGTTTAGACTTAGGAACTCCATTAGAAATATTAGTTTATTTTAATGAAAAACTTAGGAACTCCATTAAAAATATTAGTTTATTTTAATGTCTCTCTAACCGGGTGGAATTTCTCCAAATCATTTCTGGGTCTTGTTGATCTCATGTGCTTTAGCCTCTACACCAATTTTCATGGCTAGAGCACATTTGATGCTACCCCAAATCAACAAGGAGTTTGATTTCCTTGGAGAGTTCAATTTTTCCAGAGAGCCAACGTTCTCGGAAGAGTTTGAGCTTCAAAAGGAAGCAGAGATAGTGAGGGGCAAGGACAATGAGGCCGAAGGAATATTTTCCAAATCTGGCGAGTACATTGCAGAGAGGCTGAAATTTCTCCAAGAGACTGCTTAGAGGTAGTGCAGAAGCTTCAAAGGGCAGTTCAATTTCGCTGGGGTGAAGCTGGTTATCAATTCCAGTGGCTGGAAAACATTTCCATAGTGCTGGAGAGACAGTTTCCCAGTCAACAGCAGGCAAGACAACTTGATTTGCAGAAGTTCTGAGCTGAAGCGTTTGAGGGACTGCACAGAGCTAGGTGGACAGCTTGCTTTTCAAGGGCAGTCAAGTACTGGAATTGCTTGGAGTGAGGGTAATTTCCCTAGGTTAAATTTTTCTAGTATTTTCTCTACAGGATAGCTAGTATTCAGCATCCATATTGTACTCATATAATTTCACTGTTGCTTAATAATATAAAACCCTCAGCTGCTACACCGAGCATTTAGTCCAAAAATAATTGTGTCAATTTTTATGTGTGTGTGTGTGTGCTAGAATATTTCTCAGTTTCCAGTGCTATTATTTTCTGCAGTATTTTTGTGAAGATTGTAGTGTGTTTATTTCGTTGTTTCCGTAGAAATAAACTGCTAATTTAATTAACAATTAGAAGAAATAATACCAATTTCTGCAATAGGATTTTAGACCTGAAATTTTCACACCCAGCAAACAAATAATGCGTAATAGATTAATGATTGCACTGATTTGATGATATTTCCAGATTTAGACAACTATATCAACCAACTGCAAGAGTATATTGACAAATCTTGCAATTGCCTTCTTTATTTGCAGTTCCACTGGAAGACTATTTGTTGTATAGGTGTTTGGGTACATTTTTAGCGTGTTAGTGGCAGAGATTCAGGCACATAAGCAACTGGTTTTCAGTTTATATTTGTTCTATATGGTGATCAAGCACAGAGGGAGGTGCATGTAATGATGCATTCCTGAGGTGGTTGCTTTGGATCTTTGATTTTACTAAAGAATGCTATCTCATAAGTTAGGGTAGAGTAGCAGTGAATAAGTCCACTAAGATAATAGTTTCAACATTTTATTTTGGTTTTGGTTACTGCTCATGTACAATGAGATTCTGAGGTTCTCACATCCTCCCAAGTGGAGCATGTGTCTTGCAGTTGGACCCAGTCACTAACCCTCTTCTAGTAGGGGTACCTATATCAAATTTTCTCACAATTCAAGGTTGAATATTAAAGAAGGGTAGGAATTTGCAACAGATTTTTGCCATTGCCCAAGGTCATTTAGTCCCAAAAATTCTCACACCTGCTAAAAATGTAACTCCAGTAGGTGTCCAAGGGTCAAAAAAACCCTAGCTTGAAATGATAAATGGCAGCCGACCCTTGAGAGGCATGGTCTAAAGGACTATATATATACAGAGATCTAGCTGGAACGAAAGAGGTTGTTCATGTTCTAGCTCCAATATATGCACCCTTCAAGTGACACAAAAACACAGTTGCAACCAGCATTTCATAATTCACGTCAAGTCTGTAGTAGTCAACAAATCCACAATACTTTATTTCGATACATTCATATATAAACTATGACTTCTCTGGAGTCTATATGAGCTTTAGCACAAGCTCTACATATCTGTTTTATACGATGTACTCTTAGATTGTTCTTGGAATCCTATTATTTGCGTCCAGCAACACAAAAATTATAATCAGGGAGAAATAGGAAAGAAGAAGTAGGTCAAACATGTTACTGGTAGGCATAATCATATTGATCTACAATTGGCAGCCAAGAAACGAGTTGCGAAGAAACTTTTAGATGGGTTACATTCCAAAAGGGTGTACAAAACCCTCAGGCTGGTATTTGAATGGGGGACACATGTTTGGTGAATGAAGAAAATGAGATTGCTAAGACACCATTGTATATTTCTGCAAAATAGGGCCTCCATACATACAAAGTTCCATTTACAAGAGACCCGATATCTTGACCAAGCCTCTGATATTTGCTACAACTTTTGGGTGCTTCTTCTTAGTTTTGATTTCTCTTTTTAATGATATACTAGATGTGGATGGAGATAAAATCTTTGGCAATCAATCTTTCAGCATTCCTATGGGTCAAAGGTGGGTGCTTTGGTTGTGTTTATATTTACCATTGACTACGTACAGTGTTGCTATGATTATGAGAGTTGTTGCAGAAACGTATTGTAACATTGGTAGCACACAAACATCACGAATTGCATTTGAATCGGGTTAGGAGTTCATCTGACTCGTGATTTGCAATGGCATGAAACTACAAAACATAATGGACAAGGAAATGATAATTCAAATACGAAACAAGCACGATGGTAATGTTTCTTCCCCCATTGCGGGTTTTCTCATGAATGGCAGCCCTGTTGCTAATCGAGAGGTTGCATGTTGGGCATCCATGGTCAAAGGTTTTCAAGGGTTTCCAAGTGGAGGGGAGAACCCCTGTGTCAAGCCCTTTCAGTTCCGGGAAAAGATCTCAAGTAGCCACAACATGAGAGATCAAGGGGTTTATGCCACTAGAGGCAACAAAGGTGAATGTGGTCATGATCAGACATATGCTTGGTCAATGCGTGATAGATGCTTCAGTCGGGATTCAAGGTAGTGGTTTTTTAGAGGCGAAGAAAGCCGAGGGAGTTGAAAGCTATTGGCAATAACCTGTTTCACTGAGCTAAGGGATATCTAGAGTCATGAGAGTTAATTTTGTTAAAAGATGCTAGTCAAAAGTACGAGAGAAGTTGCAATTGGAAACAATATGCAAGGAGATACAATGCCTATTGACACCAAATACCGTGAAGGGGGAAACACCCAATTCTTAGTCTTCTTCCAAGCAAGGTATCACGCAAAACTAAAAAATCATCAAGCTAGGCTCTCCAATATCTTGCACTAGCCTCACATTCCATAAGAACAATGTTACAAAATCACGCATGCCATTAGCTCCATTCTCCATTCCTTCTACTGGAGTAGAAGTCGTAGACTTACAATGAGAACGACAAGAACCATCATCACATCCAATGTCATTTCATCTCTAGAGTCTAAGGTCCACATACATAGCTAAAACCCTAGCATCTCACAAGAGCAATCTTTCTAGGAACATCCAATATGTATCCTAGAAACTTAGATTCTTGTCACCTACAAGACTTCTCTTCTCCCCTCCTTGTTGAAAAGAGTAACTAGGTTCGGTCTTCATAATGAGGTTGTGACCGGGTACTCAAGTGATAGCAGCGCACCACAGGTTGATGAGGTGTCAGGAGACATCTCCACTATTGATGAGGAGCCGATAGGTACAGAGGCATCTAAATCTATGCCAGAGTTACCGGACGACAGTGCCCTGCAGCTAACTAGTGAGCATGTCTTGCGTGTTGTGTTGTCTATGGAGGAGCAGTTGTAGGCTCATGTTGAGTCCATGATGGAGGAGGATGTGCAACCATCCTTTGGGCTAGCCATGGATGAGGAGCAGCATAGAGACCACAATGTTGGGATTTCAACACAGTTCGTTTCATAGGCACACTGACGGGATCTACAACGTTATTAGCCCACCCTTACGCATTAGATTGAGGGAGGTAGAGTTGTCTAGACATACCCGAGGGGATGGCCAGGTTAGCAGGACTGAGCGACATGAGGTGAGTATGACACCTCATCAGCTTGGAGGGCTTGTTCATTCCACAGGGGATTGTACATTTGACCCTCCTTTGGGATTGGATGGTGAGAGGTACTGAGCTAGTACCCGATGGAGCAAGCTATGCGGTTGGATACATCCATGGCCACATTTTAGCAGAGGCCATGGATTACCAGAGGGACTCGAGGTTCAGACTATTGTTGGGATCCAGGTCGGATTTCCCATCACATCATAGAGTCGGTAGGTGATGGTAGTAGCTACATGATGGATCTGACGTTTGGGCGCGCACACACTTTCATATCTCCATCAGAGCCCCGAATAGCACTAGTGACAAGATGGTTTGATAAGGGAGCAGACAGATTTCATGAGTTGTCTTGGCATATTGACTTTGCGTGGAGTCACATGGTGATTAGCCTACTCTAGCAGGAGCTGGTAGGAGGCCGAGGCAATGGCACCAGCAGGCCACCAAATAGGGCATTACATGGAGACAATGCTCTCTCATTGGTATATTGGACACGAGACCTACTGAGGATAGGCACAATAGTGTCATTGCAATTGGCATGCGAGGAGTCGGGTCACTCAGGTCTTTCAGGGCAGATGGGGATATGTAGCCCACATCATGCAGGGCTTACTAGCAGAGTGGTGGATGTGTTCGCACATGCGGGATGGCATATGATACAGGGTGGTATGGCAGTATGCAGTGGTACCCAGGGGTGCACAAGGATATGCCGCAAAGTCCAATCTTATGCAGAGGGATGCAACCTAATGCATACAAACCCAATTTTAGACCCTAGCATTAACTGTTGTATTGAGGTATGCAGTGATGAGCAGTGGCCTGCGGAGGAGCATGGAGATGCATGGTTATTTAATGTAGCATGTTGGTTTGCATTAAGCGACTCACATCACATCGAGTATGTTGATTTCTGGTAGCATCAAATGTGCTCTAAGTCTCAAATTTTAAGGGGAGGCTTAGACACATGCATTCTCCAATACCCAAATTTTTTTTTGGGAAATTCCACCCATACACAGTTTTATTAAAATAATTAATTATTTTTAATGGGACCCTAAGTCTAAACTTAAGAAATTAAAATAATTAATGGGTATTAATCTAAACTGTGGGTGAAACTTCTAGAAGAAGGAGGAGATCAAGTCAATATGATCCTAGCCAATGATTAGAATCTAATCTGGGCCGTTGATTGATCAACGAGAGGATTACAAGAGGAGACTTGATGGGCACTTAAAGAACACACCAAAGGCAGATACTCAGTTACCTGAGTAAGATTGATTTTTTCACTGGTTGAAGTTTAGCAAAAGAAAATCAAATCAAAGGGAGAGTTGCAAGTGAGAAAAGGAGAGAAAGCATCAGCATCCTTCCAGAGTGCAAGACAGCAAGATGCAGAGCAGGAACAGGTTGACGCAGAAAGAGGCAATGTAGAGAAAGGTTGACGCAGGGGCTGCGTGGGCAGCTAGACGTTGGGCAAGTGTGGGAAAATTGACGCAGAGGGACGCAGAAGGATTAAGAAATTTGTCAAGAAACGTCTGTAAATTTTCTCATTCTAGTTTTGCTGGTTGTAATTTGTACATGAGATTTTGCTGAAGAATAATAAACCCTCATCTACTGCACCGGTATTCCCACATTGGGTTTTTGTGGGGAAGATTGTAAAAAAAAAATTGTGTCATTGTGATTGTATTTGTGCCAGTATTTTTTGTATTTACTTTCTGCAATGTTTTAATTGTGAAGGTTGCGGTAGAATATATTTCGATATTTGCCGTAAGAACACTATGAATAAATTATTTTTGAGATAATAAGTAGAAGAAATAATATTAATCACTGCAGTAAGATCTCTATTTAGAAATTTTCACAGAGTACACGTGGGGAGTGCTAGGAACAGTGACATGAGCAGGATATGAGACGGTACAAGATGGTACAACAGTAGCACGGGGTATCCAACGGTGTACAGGGATAAGCTACATGGTACAGTGCCAGGTCGAGGAGTACAGAGCTATGGTGCTACAGAGCGAGATCTTGGAGGGTTGCCTCCAAGGAGACTTATGGACGGAGACACTAGGAATACCTTTGGGTGTAGTTCACCCAAGATCGACGAGGACGCAGATGAGCGATACTCGATGGTATCCATTGGGACTCAGACGCCTGTCCCTCTTATACATCACTCATAGGCACAGACGATTTGGTTGTTCTCCTTTGCCACTCTGGGCACGAGCAGCAGGGAACAGGGAGCTCACTCGATATATTGGGATGACACTCAACACACTAGGGGAGAGACTTCTCAGCGGTGGCATTGGGTTGGTGCACGAGTTGACAACCATAGGTTGGGGAATGAGGTGATCATCTGTAGGGGTGGCATACCATTCATCAGTGAGCCTACGCTTAGGGAGCATGTGTCACTCTTTCCATAGGGCATGTCAGGGCCATGCATGAGCAAAGGATACCGTGTACGGCTGAGGCAACTTTCTAATATGTGTCCGGCCTCCAGACATTGTATTGGCACATTATCGAGAGGGCAAATGGCAGACTCGGTTGTGATGGTTGGCAAGAGTAGGATGGGTCCACATACACTGAGTCGATTGCGAGTATCAGATACCCACCTATTAGCTGTCTTCAACGGGTAGTTTTTTGGCACATGTGGCTTCCAGCAGTCATCAGTACTACGTGGCAGGCACAGGGCAGTTTAGCATGCATCAAATTAGTTCATCATATATGGGGCCTGTTACCCACCACTTAGTGGGTGATATCCCTAGTTGACCTCAGCCAACAGCCCCTTGCAGTCTCCTACTAGCTCATTATGCCATTTCTCTGCCACATGAGGCAGCCTTGTGGTCCCACACCCACCTGTATTGATCCTATATTTGAAAGTGGGCCTCCCGAATCTAAAAATATGTCTTGTCATTTGGTAATTGAGTATTGGGTTTACTTATCATGGATACTTTTGGGTATGGATTGATGGGGGGATTTGGCGGAAAGCGTGGGCCTAGTTTGTGCTCTTTTCCCCTTGATCTCTTTTAGATGTTACCCTCGGATCTTAGTCCCATGGTATCTCCTTTATTGAGCATTTGGTTCTAGGGTGGTACTACTTGGGAAACCCCGACTTTGGGTGCATGGTCCCACTCCATCATTTCTCCCGCCTGGGTCCACATTTCCATTCTAGGTCCACATAGGTCCAGCCTCTTTATCCCCTTGCCCCCACCTTAGGCCAGGCCTGGAATGTTGCCCCGGAGGTTGAAGCAGCTCAAAGAAAAAGAAAAAAGCATAATTGGTCACATTTAACAGGAAATTATACCACAAAATGCAAAAGATGGCTGGGACAAAATAATTAGCACGTGGGCAAAAGCCAATACATGAGCTCTACCCCAATCCATGGTCATCACCCTAGTTCCATAGGATCTTCATCAATGCTCAAAAACTACTAGTGATCCACTTTTGGGATGATGGTGATATGCTTGGTACATATGCCCAGCAAGCCCCCACAAGAGCCTCACACTTTTGGCAAGTGTCTTGGGACTTGTACGATGTCATGGCGGCATTCATTCCACCACTCGTACCCTTGCAAAGGATCTGCAAGCATATTTGATTCATATGGAGACCCATGGAATCATTTATGTGCCCTCAGACCCACTAGGAGCACCACAAGTCTACTACTTGGAGAGCAAGGGGCCACCCGCCTGTCCATCATATTCCAAGGAATTTATTCCTCAGTATGGCACTTCAGGACATTATTAGGCCTTTGGAGGGCCCCACGACATGTACATATGATTACTTGGCCCCTTGTGAGGCTTATTTTTACACTTGTGAGCCAGTTTGGTGGGCTTGTCACCAATAGGGGTTTTATTTGCACATTATTTTATCATTAGGGCCTAATGTAGGACCATAAGCTAATTAGACCTCCTTAGGAGGCTATATATTGATGTTCGATACATTCATTTGGATCATCACTTGACTTGGGATCTCTCTAATCATAAAGAACTTCGCATTTTTCCTTAGAGGATATTTTTGGGGGATGGATGAATTTTGACGTATGGATTTGGGCTATTTTTGTTGCCTTGCAGCTTTGTCTTGCAAACGAAATGTTGGTTGGATATATTCTATAACGTTGTGAGTAAATTTTGACGTTGTTATTCTTGTTGCTGCATATTGCTAAAATTAAGGCTAGTTGTTGCATAATTGAAATGTGGAATTAAGCATGTTTTAGCTGATTTAATGTATGGGCCAATGTTATATCAATGAAATGTCCTGGCGATTATTTGTCTTGATAAGATTGCATCATTTGCTTTGAAGTATAAATGCTTGAAGGTCACTTTTCTTTTCTTTCTCTCAACATTGGATAAAGCTGACTTTTTGTGCCTCCTTGATCAAGAAACCAAGTTCTTACTCATCATCATCCTTGACTCCATATCCCCAAGTGAATTAGGCACTGATCCCTCTAAAAGGGTGATCATTTTAACCCTATTTTAACCCTTTTCCCCTAGGACTAGCCCCATCAGGTCAACTAGGGCATCAATTTCCCAAGAATTGACCAAAGGAAAAATTTCAATCTCCTACAGGCTACTCCGCTGCTGGGTCCCCTCCCTCTACTCCAAATTTGTGGCTATTCTAACGATGGAATCTTCGGGAATCCCAAACCCTAGCTCTAGGATCGAATTTTGCCTAGGCATCCCCAAGGCTAGACCTCAACAGGATAAATTCAACCTTTTGAAGTAAATATTCTTGATTGGTCCTTCCCTTTCACCTTGTCCAGGATAGGAACATCATTGGTTGCTACATTCCATCCCCAAAACTAGACTGGGTCCACTTGGCCCTGTGTAGTCCCACTTCTCAATAAAGATTATTTGTCAAGGACCATTTGGGAATCCAAGTTTCCCAAGGATTATATGGATTGAGAACCTCATCTATAAGCCTATTCCTTCTCCCTCAACCCTCCAATCCTCACCCCCTACCCTTGGAGGACCAAGTCCCTTCCTTAAAGAGGAAGCAAGTTCCATTCTTCACTCCATCCTTGGGAAAGGGTTTCCAAAGTCACTTTCCACCTATCCATTGACATATACTTCATAAGCGATCCCTACACCATTGAGACTCCTCCCATCGGTGAAAGTCTGTAAAGAGCAAGGAGACTTCGCTGTGGTGACAGTGGGTTAAGCCTCCACTGTTGCCCTTAGCCTAACAGTTGCCCTATTAGGAACCCCTTTTAAGTCCCCTACTGGTTTGAGTGGTAACAGGGCCTATATGTCGATTTCATGCAGGGACTAGGGACGAGGAACAGACAGGTTCCAACAATTGTTAGAGCTATGCCATAACAGTTCTGGCTATGGGATCCAGGGATCCAGTTGATTGATAGGACACTCCATTCTATGATGAACACGTTCATGGGAGAGGGTGATCTAGTTCACTTTGGGTGTGACTCATGGGAGATTGTTGAAACCTCCATTGTATGGCGAGGTAGATTTATCATGTTGTTGCTCAGGACTAAGATTAACAGTGGATGGGTAGACATTGACATCATGGAGATGCCTGGGCAAGATAAGCTTGGCCTTCACAAAGATTCCACCATCAGGTTTCAGTAGGGGAGGATACAATTTGAGCACGTTGGGAAGTTTGTCATAGTCAGAGTGGCTTAGCATCAGCATGGTGGCACCCTTATGAGACTAGCATGGGATCCAGGTACAACAAGATTTAACGATTCAGCTACCCTCAGGGGTGAGCTAGTTTCTACAAGGGGAGATCATTCAAATCTTCCATTAGGTTCTGTTCATTCGTTGTTGACATGGGGAGCGTCACTAGTATGGCAAGATGTTCAACAATGAGGAGTGGTTCAATGGCAAATTTGGGACCCTAGCATTGGCTAGGCCAAAGTTTGGAGCAATGGGATATTGCTTGAGAACAAGCAATTTTTGGCGAGGAGGACTGTAATGTTCCCAATTTTTGTGAGTGTAAAATTTACTAAGGAATTTTGCCAATTTTTGGTGATGTTAAATAAAAAGGAGAAAATATTATCTTGTGGGAGAAAAGTGGAAATTATTATTTTAATGAATGGTGGCAAAGTAGTATTTTATTAGTGGAAGGTGGGAACCACCAAGGGAGAGGGCTAGCAATTATAAATAGAGCTTGGAGGCCTCCATTTGGTATCTTTGATCATTTGACAATTCAACATTACTTCTTTTGAGTTGCTTAGCCAAGACAACCGAACCAAGCACAAGGAATTTCCGAGTTGGAATTCCACCCTCATTTCGGAGAACTTCGAGACTAGGGTACAACAAGATTTAGCGGTTCAACTACCCTTAGGGATGAGCTGGTTTCTACACGGGGACATCATTCAAATCTTCCATTGGGTTTTGTTCATTCGTTGTTGACATGGGGAGCATCACTAGTATGGCAAGATGTTCAACAGCAAGGAGTGGTTCAGTGGAAAATTTGGGACCCTAGGATTGGCTAGGCCAACGTTTGGAGGAACGGGATATTGCTTGAGAACAAACAATTTTTGCTGGGGAGGACTGTAATGTTCCCAATTTTTGTGAGTGTAAAATTCACTAAGGAATTTTGCCAAGTTTTGGTGATATTAAATAAAAAGGAGAAAATACTATTTTGTGGTAGAAAAGTGGAAATTATTATTTTAATGAAGAATGGTGGCAAAGTAATATTTTATTAGTGGCAGGTGGGAACTGTTGACTACTGGAGTAGCACCTGATGATTATGTGAAGACTCCATGCCCAAGGATGATCCAGAGGACACTTGTACCATCAGATGTCATCAGTCAACAGAGTTTTTTAACTCTCCTTCTATCTTCTCATCATCTTTCTTCTTTGTACCCAGATTCCACACCCTGCGGGGAATTGTAATAAGTGATGCTAGTATGATGATTTTCTTGAATTTGTAACAGGCCTAGGATGTGGGACTCGATCAGCAAACGAGTACACCTTGGAGTGTTTTTTTTATCCGGTTATTTATCCCTTCTTT